>JABSTQ010009124.1:0-267500 GCA_013358835.2 Ixodes persulcatus
CGTAGAGGTTTTACTGAAAAAAACGAAATATGCTGAAAACACCTTTGTATGTAGCTGATGAGACTTGCGTAGATACACTTATGCACCAGGCGTTCTGAAATGCGCAAAGGCAGATAAAGATGTAAACCATTACAAAGATTTCCTGCAAATTCTGTCTACTAAGTATTTCAGGCCAATTTCCACAAACTACTCTGCATCCGTGTCTGACAAGCGTGACCTCAAGGAGATCTTCTTCAACAAGCCACTATCTAGGAAATTGTTAAAGCTCTAGAACTGCATCCATGAAAAACAGTGCAGACCAGAAGAAACCGGTCAAAACATAAAAAAATCTGTGAGCTTAAAAAAAAATATTTAAAATTGAAAATGTATTTTAAGATCCCCGGTCAGTGCGTTGCCGACGGATGCGCAGGTTTTCGGTCAGCGAAGGCTCGTTCGCGGTCCTGAGAAAAATCCCTTGACTGCCGCATGTGGTCCGCGGGTCGTATTTTGTCCGGCTCTGCTCCAGAAGCAATAAAAACGCCAAGTGGCTGCTGTTGCAACGTCGTGAACGTCCGCCAGCCTCTCTGTCTCCTTTTTAATTTGGTTTGACTATTACTGTTGTCGCTGTGACAAGCACCAGAGGTCTGGTAACATTTCAGCATAGAAACAAAACCAAGAAGTGAAAGCTAAAAGAAAGGTTAAGACTTCTTTATATATGAAAACTATACTGACGGTGCCCTGCGCTAGTTATGTAGCACGGGTTACAAATGTATTCAATTCACAAATGGCGTCACAGTGGACTGTAGCAGCGGGCAGCGGAGAAGCGTCGTCTGCATTTTTGTATGGGGTTTTTGCGCCTCTAGTGGCAAATTTGGGAAGCAGGCGCAACGACGACGAAGCATGGGCAAGCCAAGACGCATAGTACAAACCATTTTTTTTTTTTTGCCGCAGAATCAGTTATTGCACCTCAATGCGATCCCATGCTCGGTAAAGCTTTATTCTGGAGCTTTGTTCCCGCAAGCATTATCAACGCAGGTGATTTGTCAAACTATTTAAGATGCCCCCAGCAACAAAACACGGACCATTCAAGGGCCAGAGAACGCCTTCGTCCTCAGAAAGTCACAAAGGGAGATCCCGGTATTGGCAAGCTGGCCCTGCGGTGTTTTTTTTTTTTTTCGAAATGTGCGGGTGCAATGTTGCGTGCCTTGAGGGCTTTCTTACCAGTCACTGAATGTTTCTTCATTTCAGTCGTGAATTATTGGATGCAAATTATGCTCACCTGGCATGCCCTGTGAGGAAATTGAATTATCTACAACCGGTGTTGGAGTGGTCGTACAGATCTACGATCATTGTATATTTGCCTATGTGTCGTCCGTCATGCCGTGGATTGGCATGCACTCTAGGAGTCTAGATGTCATTCTCCAAGAAGCATTTCAGGCGTAATAAAGCTTCAGGTGTCTGGACTTCATAATGTCATTGGTTCCTTTATTTCGGTTTCTCGTGAGTGCTAGCTGAAAGTATTGCTTTCCCTACTCTGATCATGTACACGGCTAAATAAGAAAAGTAGTTTTGAGAATGGCCAAAACCAGAAAGTATGTTTTTAGTAAGTTTGAAATAAGAAAGATTAAAACGAGAAAAAAGCCTTTTTGAGAATGGTCGAAACCAGAAAGTTCGAAAGGAGAAAGGTTAAAATGAGAAAAGTCGTTTTGAGAATGGTCAAAGCCCGAAAGTTTGTTTTGAGAATGGTTTAAGTGAGAAAGGGAGAAAAGCGAAAGTCGTTTCGCGCTGGGTTGAAATGAAAAGGTGAAAACGAGAAGGTAGAAATGCAAACGGGTTCAAATGAGAACCACCGATAGCATAGGCTGCGGTAAATCCTTAAGTGAAACGGAGTATAGCCTGGGGTCTTTAGGTGCATCACGCAGTAGGGTTTGCACAAACGCACGCCGATGCTGGTTCTCCGTACAGCGTGGTGCCAGTCGACAGTCATGCTGCACTGACCCGCAAGATACTGCGACATGTTGACTTTCTGGATGGCTGCCAAACATTATGCTGTCCAAATGATCCACATAACCCTTCCTCCCGGTTGAGCTGATGCTGAGTATAGACCAACGCGCTTCTTCCATAAAGCCCTCACGAGGTGTGGGAAAAGGCGCAGTTTCCGCTCGAGGTGAGGGCACTGCACGTGCGCAGGAAGAGCGTCAAGTGGACCGTCTGCGCGTGCGCAATGCCGATAGCATCACCACCGCAAGGGCGGGACGTCAGCACCGCGTGTTGGTATACGTGCCACGTGATTTAGTCACCGATTCACTGTTCGTTGATTTTTAAATTCGAGAAACAACCTACGTCCTCGCGACCGTGCAGCGTGCACAACTCTCGGGAAATTCCTGCGTTAGTCAAGCGTACCGTACGGAGAGATGGCGTTGGTCACCAGCCGATTGAAATGGAAAACGCACAACGCCGTGACACAGCCAGCCATTCAGGATCCCAAAGCTTCTCGTTCCCGAGGTCACTGTATCCTCTTCTCTCATCTCCCTCTTTTTTGTTGCTTTGTTATAAGACGCGGGATCTGACCCCGCTGGAGTGCAGTAACCGTCACGCCCCTCCTTGCCACCCGAAAGCCGTCGTTCATCGTAGTTTTGCTTTTCTTTCTTCTCCTGCTCTTCTTCGAAGCCCTTCCTCCCCTTTCCCGGTGATCGGGCAGGAAGTCAAGAGGTCCAACGAGTCAAAAAGTCCAATAATGTATCTTTTGACTCGTTGGATCTTTTGACTCGCCAAACACGAGTCGAGAGATCCAATGTGGGTCAAGAGGTCCAACGAGCCAAGAGATCCAACGAGTCAAAAGATCCACGGCGAGTCAAGAGGTCCAACGAGTCAAAAGGTCCAACGAGTCAGAAGGTCCAATAATGGATCTTTTGACGCGTTGGATTTTTTGACTCGTTGGACCTCTTGACTCGGAATCGGCTGAGGCCCCCCCCCCCCCCCCCCCCCCCCTCCCCTTTTCCCTCCCCCGTTTTTCCTCTTCCGACGCCACTTGAATGGTAGAACGCTCCTCGACCTCGAGTTGTGTCGGCTTCTGTGCTTTTTTTGAGGCGATTCCTCCGTCCCAGAAAATAAACCTCCAGGACAATTACAAACTTAACTTACTATATGCCAGCGTCACTCGGGCGACGTTCGATCGGATTACTACCAGCGTGCAAGGGGTGGGGAGGTAGTTTGCCAGGTCGCTTCAAGGTTTTTCTGAGCCTCAACCACCTGCCTGCCCCTGGCCATTTCGAACTGGATGAGTATCGTAAAACAGTGTGTTCGTGTGATCACTACTGCGTGATGCACGTTAAAGAACCCCCCCCCCCCCCCCCCCCCCCCGGGCTGGCGGTCACAATTACAAATCTATGGTCACACGTCACTCTGCACTGGCAAATATTCCAGCACATCCGGGACACTTGTCGTCTCATTTAATTGCCTGACCAACTTCGCAGAGCCTAGGTATGACACCCTAACTTTTCTAAACTTGATTTCGTGAAAACCAGTGATGAAAATGTTATTTGAAACTGAAATTGTGGAGGCACTTGAAAACTGGACTGCGAACTTTGAAAACTTGAACTTGAAAAAAATTCAAAATCTTCGAAGTTTTTTTTTTTTTTTTTTGAATTCAGCGTTAAAAGAGAATCAAAACTTTCGAACTTTTCGACTTTATGCAGAAAGAAATTCGAAATCTTCGAATTGTTCGAACTTCATGTCTATAAAAATTCGAAGCGTTCGAAGTTTTCGAATTTTATTTCCAAAGAATTTCGAAATCTTCGAACTTCAGATCTTAAGAAATTCAGATTTTTCGAATATCTCGAATTTCAAGTTAGGAAAGTTCGAAATCTTCGAATTTATCGAACCTCAAGTAAAAAAATATTCGAACCCGAAATTTTAGAAACCGTGAAAGCTTCGAACTTTTCGATTCGAAACTCTACTGTGATCGAAAGTTGCGAATTTTTCGAATTCGAACCTCGGTCGGTACGAAAATATCGAAATATTTCGAAATCAAACCTCAGTTCGCTTTGCTAATATCGAAACCTTTCGAAATCGAACCTAGGGTGGTTCGCGACATCCCTAGTTAATAAGCCGTCGTTTGGGTTGGACAACGAACTTCGGCGTTTTCTTAGGATGTGAAAAGTTCTGACCTTCAAGGTTTATGTCTGTAGGTTTCCGGGTAGAGGGGACAATGGGTCGTTCTTTTCTTTTTGTATGTGTGTTACTGGCTTGGGGTTACCAATGTGTTTGGTGGTCGGGAAGCGAGGGGTCAAAGATAAGAGAAGTGCATGACGCAGAGTGCGTTGTCCTTGTTGTTTAGTCAGAGGATACGTTGGTGGAAAGTGGCATTCTTTGGGGTTCTCACCCTCTCCCCTTTTTGTTTTTTTGTCGAAGTGCCAATATAACCAGGTTTCGGAAAATAAAAATTTCAGCTGTGTTAGAGACTTTTTAGTGTCGTGTCGTTTACCCGCAGTCTCGGGGTTTTCTCAACCATGAATAATTGATCTTGCCGAAAAAACGTTATTTGAGTGCTCCTCAGTGTTTTCAGATAATCGCATAACAAACTGCCAAACGGCTGGAGGGAATAACCTTAATGCAGCCAAAGCCGCTAGAATTCGATGCTATCTCGAAATAAAATCATAATTGGCATATATATATATATATATATATATATATATATAAACATAAACCTGAATATTGCCGCGCGCCCAGCTCGCCAAGTAGGCATCGCGCGCGTGGCCTAACGGTTATAGCGCCTGCCTCCCACACGAAAAGCCAGGGTTCGATTCCTGGCCGCGGGGACGCCTTTTTGTTGACATCTGATGTAATGTTCTGGTAAATTCGAGAACCGTGTTGCTTGTTCGAGGTTAGAAAGTTCTACACGCCGAACCTTCTACGCCGATTCTTCCAGAACCCTCCGCGTGTAGTACATAAGAGGCTCCGCGTGGCGAGCCGCGATCAGTTTCGCCCCAGCGTTCGACTCTGCTCTTTCGCCGACTTCGACGCCCGCGACGCTCTACTGTTATCTCTTGTTTCCTTCTTTATTTTTGGGCACAAGTTCACCCGATTAAACGTTTAGTTTACTCAGTTATTCACCGCCTCATCACTTGTCCTTCGTGACATTTTGGTGGAGGTGCGGGGTATAACTGAGTAAAGTTATACCCCGCACAGCGATCGTGTTGACCTTAATCTAGGAAAGTTCCCTTAGGTTGGCAGCTCTGTGTTGTCCCCTCTTTTTGATTTTTATTTATTTATACTTGCCACGACCAATGGGGAGTTTTCTGTCAACATCCGCCGACGCATTTTTTCCCAGATCCTAGCGCATACAGCTTCGCTGTAAAAGTTAAAGTATTTTGACAAAATTTACGCTTCGCGTTTCTTCCTTGTACGGACAGCCATTGTTTTCGGTACACGCGAGAGATACGTGCGTCGAGCGAGTGCCGTGCTCCGTTCATTTCAGTGCTGCGCCGCCATTTGCTTCCAAATTATATGCGCAAGGAACGGCCACGCGCTTTGGCGCATTCGACGCTACTTGCAAGGCAAACATATCGAGGTGTTTTAGGGAAAGGTCCATTGCAAGAAACTAAAGTATACATGCTGGCGAGTCGTTAATCTGTCTCGGGGTTTCGATTATAAGGATTTTTAATATTCTTTCGGGCGATGATCGGCGAAGAAGAAAGACTATGGAGAAAGCCGTCACTCGAGCAGCTTGATGAGCAGCAGGATGAGCTTGAGGCGCCCTAGCGGCGCGTACTGGCCGTCCACGTTGAACTCGGTGGCCTGGTTGGCGAGCGCCGGCACGTCCGGGAAGAAGCGCTCGAAGGCCTCCAGCTCGGGCAGGGCCTCGTCCTGGTTGCGCGGGAAGGCCACGGCGATCGTGTTGGCCGTCGTGCCGAAGCTATCACGCAGGGCCCGCATGAACGGCAGCAGCCGAGCGCTGTGCATCGTGCAGAACAGCGCCGCCGACGTCACCTGCGTGCAGGCAGACGGGGACATGGCCGCGGGCACTCGCCACGTAAGGCACGCGTGGAAATCAAGCCTGGTTCTGTGTCACGCACCTCGAGGCTTCGAGACATCACAGAACAGCCAGCCAGCTAGGGAGCTATACTCAACTTCTGAGAAAACATACTGTCATCCCAACACCACGGTAGACCCTATAGAGAGGAACGCCAGCTCGCCCACGAAAACTCCAATCCAGGCAACCTCAACCCATGACCCCGATATTTATAGGACCTCTGTAAGCCCCGAGAAGTTTGCGTGGCGCCCCCTTACGGCGAACCGGGGTGACGTCACGGCGAGGACAGAATTTTCCCCTGACTTGTCCCGCTCGCCCTGTGGAGGCTGTGACGGTGTTACGTGTTAGCTGTCCGCGCTCTTTTTTCTAGTCAATTATTTTTGTGCGCGTTTTTCGTAGGAAGTGTAAATTTTAACATGTGGCTTTATTGAGGTATGGCCTATACCTTCTGGCTAAACTTCAATCATCATTTCAGGTATGGTTGACAGGGCAGGCAACGCATGAATCGCAGCTGGTTTATGAAAATGGAGAAATATGGCCACAATTGCAGGAGTATCACTATAGATTTACATCTCACACAATCAATGCTGCTGATGGCCTGAACGAATTGGAGGTCTATGTATACTATATCGTTTGTTTTGTTTTTTGTACCGAAGCACAGGGGCAAAGTAAAGAAACAAGGAACATTTAGTTATGTACATTGCTCGCATTTGACCTTTGGGGTGAACTTCCGAATCTGGCCCGGGAAACGCCTCCGAAAAGGGGACCTTCCTTAATGAGGGGGAGAGGGAGGGAGTCTCACGCTGATTGCAGCGATAACGTGGGGAGCTTTTGGTGGGTGGGCTGGGCCTCTCCTTATGCTAAGAAGGCTGCGGTCATTATGGTAGAGAGGAAGGGGATTGCCAGGTCTCTGGAATGTGTGGAAGGGTTGGAGGGACAAAAAAAAGGGGGAAATCGCATCAAGCCAATTGAAAGTTAATATGATCGGCAGCAATAATAAAAAAAATTGAACGATATAAAAATATGGAATTTTTCGATAAAGCGGGCTCAAAATATCGATAAATTGCTAGATTCGGATAGTATTTCAATGAACTCCACTGGTGGTATCTGTGGACTTGTTTATATCATCCCTCAGGTAATGTACAACAAACGCAAGCGACGGTGTCTAGCCCGTTATTAGTCCCTCAGGCTCTAAAATTGGGATTTTAGCTAAATCAAATTGTCCTGAAGCTAAACTACCAGAAGCTTTTCTCACGCAAACTGTCACCCTTCACAGGTTCCACATTTTCTGCCACTAGTGCAGAATCTACCACTGGGTAGCCGTTCGAATGCTTGCTCTTCTTCCTGTTTTCCTCTGCTGGCAGAGAGTCCAGCTGTAGGGAGTTTGGAGGAACCTTTTGGGGACCTGCAGCAGTGCCCTTTTCAATTGGAAATGACAATTCAAACTAAGCGGTGTATTTTCCGAATACACAAGGTAGTAATAAAGAAAAAAATGTCAGGAAAAAATATAAACATTCCAATTTAAGGTAAAGCCGTGCGTATTTTTGACTCATACAGGCGACTGGGGAAATTCGGACGTTCTTCCTGCTACCATACAAACCAATTTCTAGTAATTGTGCATCTTATAAAAAATAAAGCATGCCTGCATACGTGTACGAACTACATAATTAATTCACGAAGACGCTACATTTATGTAAAACAACCCTGTTCTACGAGCACTTCAAAGGTCTTCAGACCCATGACCTTTAAAACATCTGCGAACCAGAGCATGCAGAGTGGCACGCGCCGAGTCGCTGTCGCGAGCTAGTTTGCCGGCCGCCCAAAGGCCTTTGATATAAATGCCATTTGAAATGTCTGCAAAGCTGGCTGTAATATTCTCCTAACTCATGAACATGAAGGAACAGATTTCCAGCGTCTGAAACACTTTCGTCGTAGCTTCACCGACCCCTCGTACGATTGCCTTGTGCCGTGTGGGCTGACAGGTAGGTTCATCGGCGGAATTGCCTCCGCCGATATCTTTCGGGATTTGTAACCCTTTATTGAAGGTAAAATGGACAAGCACGCTTATAAAAGGTACGGACGCACGTCGGTATTGGCATATATACCCAGCGACTTGTACACCGGGCGAACGAGGTCCCGCTCCTCGAAGTGCATGCGGCAAACAACGGCCAAACCAGGAAACCAGGGTGGAGAAGCGAGCCGGATGCGAGATCGCGGAGCGGAGTCCTTCCCCTGACGTCACGGTATACCTCCCCCAATCAGGGCGCGGCGACCGCAGCGACGCTGGTGTTCGCGCTCGGGGCTAATATGCACAAACAGAAAACCAATACGCTCAAAGGACTGAGAGAAAACGGACCTTTACGGAAGGTTCATATAAACTAATAGCGGATTCCACGTGAGGTGACAGCGCCATAGTGGTGGTCATTCCTGCATGTTCTTGCCGAGCCAAAAAAACAAATTGGTGATGCGAAATGGATACTGCAGGTATACTCTCGTCTGGCGCGCTTGCCTGAATGGTGCGCTTGGTGGAGGCCTCGGTAAAGTATGAGGTGACGGCGTGTCCCTCCAGACCGGCCTCGGTCACGTGCAGCGCCTGGAACATGAGCACGCCGGGCAGCACGTTGTGGAAAACAGCGCCGCCGTCCGTGGACGCCGGGAACTGCCGGGCCGCTTCGTCCGACCGTAGGGCCTCCGGGGCCGCGTCGGCACGGAAGAGGAACTCGCCGAAGATGCCCTCGTGGGTCACGTCCTCGGTGCAGTCCAGCGGACGGATCAGCTCCAGCTTGAAGTAGATGATCACGGAGTCGACCGGCAGGAGGTCGCGGAGGGACTCGACCACTGACGGGGCGTGCGGAAGACGATCTTTGGTAGATCCCCGGAATCGTTTTACGCAGAATGAGTTCTGGCTATATAGACTCTGTTGCTGGTTGAAAACAACAAGACAGGCCCCTCCTTCAAAGCTTGTCTGCTAGCCTTGATTGGTGGTTTCGTCCTCTCCACTCGTCTCCTCCCCAGCGTTCGTTCAACCAAAGTGGAAAGTGTGGAGGGTTTTATGGGACTATACTCGTTTTCACCTCAAGAAAAAAAAGGACATTTTGCGCATTGTTCATACGCCGGGCGAAGTAGTTCTTTCAAGATTTGGTTGTCGGAGGAAGAAGCGATGCTTTTGGCGTTTAAAACGTATACGTCTCGATTAGGTAACACATGACTAATTTAAAATGCACCTACGTATATCTTAATTCTCCTCATAAAGGGGAACATTTGTAATGCTCCGCGAGGAGCCGGACTTTTTTTACTACGGTTCTTGAGGTGAAAACGGGTATAGCTTGTCCGGCTATTATTAAGGGACTAGAACGGCAGGGAGGTCCTTCAGTTAGTTGTCCAAGCGCGCGCTTATATACACCAACGCGCTTTTTACGAGCACGCCCGCGTTTGCCCACATCATTACACCACGCGTCCTGAGAAACCGCTTGAGGTTTCTGCGCATGGGCCGACACCAGCGCCACCGAAACGGTGTCACGTCGAAGCCGCGTGTTGGTCAATAACCTCTTTGCGCCGGGAAACTGAGGGAGAAGAGGAAACGAGGGAATGTCAAAATGCCGAGCTCTGCTTCAAATGACTTTAGTGGGTAGACGCAAAGCTAGCTGCCTTTGCTTCCACTGCACTCGTCGAACACATTCGAAAGCGAAACCAAACGCCGGTCGAAGGCGTTCCACATTCTAACGCCTACAACGAGTGCATTGGAGACAAAGGTAGCTATAGCTTTGCGTGTACCCACTAGTCCTTCCAACCAGAGCTCGGCGTTCTGACGTCAACTCGCGCACTCGTCTCTTTCTCTCCCTCATTTTCTCGGCGGCGTCTCGTGACCCTCGACCGTGCACGCGCAGCCAGAGCACGATAGAAGGCGGCGAGTGCGTGCTGGAGCTGCTCAGGGCCGTGCTGGAGAACGGTGGAGAGGAGGTCACCTCCTCTCTAGCGTTCGCTCTGCGAAAGTGGAAAGATGTGGGAGGAGCTTCCCTTAAAACTAATCCCAGAAATGTGTCCGTCCATTCGTCCGTGCATTTGCTCGCTAAACTTTAGCGGGGATTTGGTTTCACGGTATCACGATAACGCCTCGATTCGACACCATGGTGCCACGTCACGGGACCACGTAGTCGTAGAGTGACGTCACTCGATGTTGTCACGTAATCAATCAATCAATCAATTCATCATAGTTTTTATTGTGTTCCCCAAACAGCTTTAGGCGCCTTTTTTTTAGGGTTACACTTGACATGATAAACCAGCATTGAACTGAACAAACTACACGGCAATCCTGACCACTATAAACAATTCTTGAACTTTTTAAAAGGTATGAAAAAGTCCACGTGAGTGTTAGAAAACTTGTTATGCATGAGCATCATCCGTGTCAGCGGAGGACTGGACTCTAGATAACAGGGGTAAAAAAAAGGAGTAGACCTATTTTGTCGCTGGGGGATATGAATTGAGATTCTACTCGATAACATTGGGGAATCAAAAACAGAATTGAACAACATAAAAAACTCCATGTCGCGAACTAGTCGCCTAGTTGAAAAAGGCGAAAGAACAAGAGTGTCCAAAAGAAGCACATAATCATGAAAAAACATAAAAAAACACCCCGTCCAATGTGGCGATCGTAGAAAATTCTCACAAGTCGTCTCTGTATGCACTCCAACCTGAGCGCCTGACTGAAACCCAAAGAATTCCGTAGAACAAAAGTCCAACCGTGATAGAACTAAAGCCCGAAAAAGGTTCAGTATACAGGTGTAATTTCGGAAGTCACGGGTAATGCGTGCAATTATGTCCAGGATTCGCAAGGAATCATTAATAACCTTTGAAGCC
Organism: Ixodes persulcatus; assembly: GCA_013358835.2. Classification (NCBI taxonomy): domain Eukaryota; kingdom Metazoa; phylum Arthropoda; class Arachnida; order Ixodida; family Ixodidae; genus Ixodes; species Ixodes persulcatus. Next base: position 10,871 of record JABSTQ010009124.1, read on the forward strand.
TGATAGTTAAAGTACAGGCGTGAATCGACCAAAATGCCAAGGTCACGCACAACAGAAGATCTTGAAATTTCAGAGTCGTCTAATGTGTAAGGATGAACAACAACATTTGCCTTACGGGAAAAAGAAACAACCTTAGTTTTGGTGGGGTTTAAAACCAGCGAGTTCGCGCAGCACCACAAATGAATTGCATCAATATCTTTTTGTAAAAATTCACAGTCCACAGGCGTGTGGATAGTATACGATACATTTCCACGTCATCAGCATACTGAACACGACGAGACATCGCGTCCGGTCAATGGAACATCACTAGGGAGTTTTCAGATCGTTTTCGTCGTCCCGCAACGCTCTCTGCGACCGCTACGATACCCGAAACTCAACAGCCAAGGCTATCGGCGCGCAGGCGCAGTAGCGGCTTCTTCGTTGCAGAGGGCTTAGCGGAGGGGGAAACGCGGTCTACGAAAACTCCCTTTTGTTGCTGAGAGCGGTAGCGGAGCAGAGATAACTCTCTACGAAAAATAGCGAATTTCTGTAGGTAGAAAACTCCCTAATATATTAGGGAGTTTTCGGTTTACGAAAACTCTTTTTAAAGAGTTTTCGTAAACCGCATTTCCCTTCGCTATGCCCTCCGCAACGAAGAAGCCGCTATACTGCGCCGGCCAGCCGATGGCTTTGACTGTAGAGTTCCGGCGGGTATCATAGCGACGGACAGAGAAAACGATCTACGAAAACTCCCTAATAGGACGTTTTCGTATAGGTCGTTTCATCGGTCCCGCAACGCTCTCCGGAACCTCCTACGAGACCCGGAACTCTACAAACAAGGCGGCGCACATGCGCACTAGCGGCGTCTACGTTGTGGAAAGCGTGGCGGAGTGGGGAAAATTGTCTACGAAAACTTCCTAATATGTTCTTCACACTTCGAAATGACTGTTTAATGTATTCTAAACGAATTTAAACGAACGCTTTAAAGAGCCTTGGATATAAATGTTGCCTTTCGCAGTAGTGAAATGGTACCATGCTCCACGTAATTAGCTGGGCATATCCGCGGAACGGCCGCCACGTCGCCGGCGCACTCACCCCTCTTGTCCTCGTTGAGGTCGGCGTGGTGCGAGAGGAACACCAGAGTGGGGCGCATGCCCGCCATGCGTGCCAGGTTGCGATACCTGCAGAACTTGGCGCAGAAGATGTCCACGCACACGTGCAGGTTGTCCAGGCTCGAGGCCGCTGGCACCCTCTCCGAGTCCTGCACATTTGGGACATATGAAATCACCGTACCGGACGAGCCGTCCCATTCCTGCACGGTGAAAGTGACTCCCCATCGCGTCGCTGTGTCCGTTCCGAAGGACCCGTGAAACTACACACTGCATGGGATTAGCTTCGAGTGCTCGTAGCATCATCGGCGGTCCATCGCAAGGTGAAACCGTCGGCACGATCCAACAATTTCCTAAAGCACATCAGATGCGCTCCCTGATTTCCTCTAAAACGCTACCAAAGATTGAGTGATGGAGGTGCACGTTATAGAAAAGGATTGTTTTGGACCATCCAGTATTCCCCCGACCTTGAAAATGGCCTTCAAGAAATAATATGAAAACAATATATGTATATGTTCTGTTCAAAAATCGTTCCCAGTATATCTTCTCCCTTCATGTCAACTAAATGGTAGTACGGACCACTGAAGACTTCTTTAATTTGAAAAAACTTCGGTTGTATAATTCTGTTTGTAATCCTTTTTAAAAACCCCTTTATATTTCCGTACTCTCACAGTGAATTTCGGCTTCTTATTATTTTTCAATGGAAGATACAGATTTTTTTTCAGACAACCTCTTCATTCATTTTTAACGAGACTTCGGTCGGAGTTATTTTAGATCGGTGATAGGATGTATTATAGTTTTTAACGACTTTAGTAAAACCAGTGGATTCTTCTCCTTTTCGAATTTCTCTTTTAATGTTCTGCTGAACCTTTCGTCAACAGATGCCTTAAGTTCTGAATAAGTACTAAAACGTTATTTCTTTTATCTTGAAACAATCTCAGTACTTTACTAATATACAACTCTAGTCCTTGATCTGTTTGTATCTTTTTGGATATTCTCTGTGACTTGAATATTTCAAGAATGCTTAAGGATTTTGCCCACCTGTTTCGTTCTTTAACGGTATTACCCATGCATATTTAGCAAAAATATCTATACAGGTTAGAAGATATTTATAACCTTCGACTTCAACATCAGCTTACCATTGATCACCTATTCCTTGAACGATTACTCTACGTCTTTCAAAATTGTTTCTATTTGGTTTGAATTTTGTATATATACATAAGCAAACTCTTTAACCTCTTTAATTGACTTGTTGGACTTTCCTTGAAGATAATTTGGAATAGCCTCTTTCCGGATCATAATATAAATGTTAAATCCATTATATTTATTTAGGAATAAATTTATACCCCTTCAGATTTTGGTTTTTAATACATTTCTTCTTAGCAGGATATTGGTTGACTTTGTGAAATCATTTTCTCTATTCTTAACCTCAACTTCAGAAATTTTATCTGTTTGTATAGGTTCAGCTTTTTATAAAATTTGCAAAAAATTAAATATGATTCTTTTCTTCCATGTACATTCAGAGTTTGTTTATTTGCATAAACAACTAAAATACTTAATGTCAAACCAGCTAAGGGAAGGAAAACAAATGCAGTTAATCCACTTGCTGAACAGACAATCTTAGTGAAGGTTAGAATTCCACTTAAAATTTGATAATAATGATAGGATCTTCTGAATACGCATACTTACTTCTCAAGTTCTTCCAATTATTAGTAAGATGAAAAAGACCTAATCAGTTGTTTATCATTATGTTATGGATTTGATGAAAACTCTTGTATAATATCATATTGTGTTTTACCCCCTAGACAATTTAGATTATATTGAAAACAATAACGACCACATAAAAAGGAGTTTATACTTTGAATTTGTGATGAATTATAGAGTACGTCTTTATTACTTGCTTTCAAATACTTTCTTTAGCAGGGGTAGACTAAAACTATCAAAGAATTCAATATAATTTGGACCATTAAAATAGCAAACCCAATGAGTTCCAGAGGATGCAAAAATTATCATTATTTATCACACCAAACTTGTTTATTTGTTTAGGCAACATTTGTTTTTTTGGAAACGCACCTCTAAATCCAGGTTTCTGTCTTTATATATTAATAATACCTTAAAATATCCGTAGAACTTAGTGGTGAACGTATTAGTTTTTTGTCAATTATCCTAACACCCTGGCCAGCAATTTTCTCAACAGTTTTCGCAGCTCCAACCAAGGCCCCTTTGACAGGTGGCAGGGCCCTGGCTGCTAAGGCTGCTAATGCCCCAAAATTGGTAAACAAAAAACGCCGTCTTGAGTCTTGATTTCTTAACTGTGTTTTACTGAACTTTATGTCCACAGGCTTACCCTTCTTTAGTTTCTGAATTTGAGTGGAAGTAAGAAACAATCTAGATTAGTAGGATTAGCTCTCGGATCAATTCGTATTTTACATTCTCCTTCTTTGTGAATTAAAGTCTTAAGCTTCTTTTGTTGACCTTCTGATAGGTGTGCTGGGTATAGGATATACATTAATATAAAAATAAATATTATATTTTGTAAACATAATTTTACCATCGATACAGTTACATAAATTTTTCTATCAAACGTGCACATCATATACATTCTGTACCTTAAAGCCAGAGTACTTCGAAGTTTAACATGTACCCACACGAAAGATGTGTGAGTATTTCCAAATGCATTCGTAGTCATATTTGTAACATTAGAAACAGAATATTGGATAGAGACTTGCAAATGTTCGTTTTGTTACAACTGTCCCGGTATCTACGTCTACAGTTTTAAATCCGGCTTCCAAGAGCGGGTTATAAGCATCGTCAATAACAAAATCGCTTGGTGTGAAGTCAAAATGAATTGGAAAGAATCCATGGAAGTTTACTTTTACATTTATAGTTCACAGGTTTAAGAATTGATTCTAGAAATGTTTTGAAAAATATAAATTCATACATTTTGGCTTATATAATATTCCTGGAAAATCTATGGTGTGCTCTGCATTATTAAATTCCATTGTTCTAGTGGTTTAAAACTTTTTCAATTCGTATGATAATCTCATTACTCTTTATTTGTTCGGTTAAGAGGGCTTGAGTTTCCAAATTTGGTGTTATCTTTGCAATCTTCCACAATAGCCTGTCAAGTCGAACTTTGTAATTTTCTGCAGTGTTAATTAACATGTCTGTGTAACTATTTTTAGTTAGTGTGAGCTTTAATATCATTCCTTGATATACTTTATCAATTAAGAAAAACTTATTAGATCTCTGAGCTTAATAGACACTTCTACAATCTTTAAGTTTTTGGGTTATTTCATATCTCTTCGCAAATTATATGCTATAGCTTGGATTTATTGTAACACCAGTAACAGTCTTCTGGGCATCTACGATGACTTTAGTTTTGTTTAGTTCATATGTTTCAGACGTATACCAAAACTCGAACGTGGCTGTCGATCTTAAAAAAAAATCATCTAAGTGATTAATTTTTCGATCGTTGAACTGATTCCAGGAAAAAAAAAAGATTGTTAGATTTCTTTATCGTTAACAGTTAATCTAATTTCTGAAAATACATTGGCACCAATATTATTAACACATGTAACCATATCGGCATCATTGAGATTCGTATCATCACTTTTAACGGTTTTTAGTTTGCATTGAAGTACACTTTTGGAAAACCTAAGGGCTTCCCTGCTGTTGGAACACAAGAGTTCTACTTCATTTTGAGATTATGTAGTGTCATTTGAACTTCTAACAATTTAAAAATCATGACGTTAATCAGTTGGAATATGTATTCCTGTTTCTCGTAAGTTACAGTAGTCCATTTATAAGATAAACAATTCGTGCAAGAAGGTGATAAAGAAGAACTTTCGACTGTGTGTCTATTCTTTCATTTATTAGTAATCCCCCTCCGTGTAAAAGTTAATATGTTTTTTGTTGATTCTATTTTACGATTGGAATAACTTGTCCTTTAAAGTCGTTGTAAATTTATTTTCCACTAGTTTGGACGCTGCATTTTGTAATTTTGGTTTAACCTCTGCAAATGTATCTTTAGCAAATAAAATAATTCTAGGTTTCGCTCAATAAAAAAATTACTTACCAGATGAGGCAAAAAGCCTTGCAAGGAATTGTAAGGAATTCGTTAAAAATACAGTTTCATGCATATCAAAATAGACATTATTTGAATGCTTACTAAAGTTTTAACGAGAATTCATAGGTAAAACCATTTATTATAGAACATTTTTAAAGGGGTCTATTACAAATAGGTAACGTAATGGAAATTTTTTTTGTTAAAATGAATTCGTCTATTCTTTTGATCTGTAATTCTTAAAGAAAACTCCGTGACCTCACTATACTGTATCTCAAACTATATTGGGGTTGGATTTAATACTAGCCATGAATTGGGTTCTTTGTTTGGAAGAAACGTGTAAAGTAAATAATTTTTCATCATAATTTGATTATCATCTAAATAAGAATCTTTGACTAAACTACAATTAATAAATATTGTCCCGACATCTTTTTCAACATTTGCTAGAAAATCCCCGATTGCTTCAGTTTCTTCCTTTTCACTTCCATATAGTGATTGTTTGAATCCAAGTATACTTCTCATATGAATGTCTTTTCCAAAATACACAAATTTCCATCCTTTCTTTAGAGTCATTGACACTCTACCTGGTGGTACTGCAAAGAAAATTGGAATATCCTCTTTAGGCTTTTTGAAGTATTTAACCGTTTCATAATTCAGACAATCACAATCATGATTACCATCGTCAATGGTGATATGTTTTGATTCTTCTCTGAAATGTACGGTCAAATATTATTTTTGAATTTTGCAGATTTATTATGCCATTGTAAGGGATCGCGCATCCTATTGCAATAAAATATCTTTTTTATCTAACTTCAATGCCTCGTGAAATGTTACATGAACTTAACCATTTATAAGAGTTTTATTAATTAGAATATTCTTCATTTATTAGACAGAAATAATTTATCATATAATCGTCTTTGCTGGTTCTTATTATGTTTTTAATCTCTAAGACAATATCTATTTTATAACATGATTCATCTGCGAGTTCATCAGAATTAATTCAACCTCTTTTATGTTCAATACGAATGTATGTAGTTATTTTATAACATCAACACTCGTATAAATACCATTTCCAACGACTTTTCCCACATTACTTATTATGTTTCTCAGTCCATCTTTGTATTTTCTAAGAAATTCTATTTTTCCATCACACCACTATATTGTACTTCCAACCGTTTTTTCCCACCAGTTTTTTTATTTTCCTGCTTAGTTGTCTTTTTTTACTTCCTAATGACTGTGATAGACTTGTATATTCACCTAATTTTTCTGCAAGTTAAAATATATAGCCGCCCGCAGGGCCGAGAAAGCAACGCTCGGTCACGGACTTCTAGAAGATTCGCGTTCATTCTTGCACCAGACGTAACTTTCGCCCTGCTTTCTTTTTCTCGATAGTGCCAGTTCATCCTCGCCCTGAGCGCACGACGATCGAACCTTCTTTGCCGAACTTTCGAGATAGTGACGCACTGTAGATAAACAGCTGCCCGCGACCTTGTCGAGTCAGTCTCGCTCTCGCTCTCTGTTACGCCGCCGAATTTCCGCCTGCTTTTCTGCTGCCTCGACGCTCGTTCTTTATTTTTCGTTTGGCGCAATTTCGCCGATTAAACCTTTATTTTCAGATCACTGTTCGTCCTCTCGTCACCTTCATTCGTGACAATATTATCTATATATTCAAAAGTTCTCTATAAAAATGCTAACCAAAAGTTTAATTGATTTCGTCTAACTCTAGATCCAGATTATGATTTATTGGAGTGGATGCAGTAAAGGCTGGTAAACTCGACTTTTCTAATCATTGTGCAAGTTCAAATGTCTTCGCGTACTGATCTTTTATCGTCTGTCTGATATTTAAGTTCTTTCGTAGCAGGCTCTAAGACTAATTCCATATAATTTCTTAATGATTCCTTCACTTCTTTATTATGTTTCAATCGATCTTTAATGACTTTCTCATTATTTACATTGTCCCTTAACATGTTGATATACTTTACTGAATCCATTTATATAGACATATTTTTTCTAGACTTGAATCATTTTCTGTAGACTTAAGATATTTCACTATACTAAATGAAAGATTATTCAGAGTTTATATCAGAACCAAAAGATATCAATGAGAATGTACTAGTATATAGCCATTTCGAAATATAGTATATGGTCCATGTGGTTCTGGCAAAACAAATTATGTTTTTAATTTACCGTTTGACTATGTTTATTACAATAGGTGTATGCAAAAATGTTAAGTGAACAGAAATATGAATTCCTTCAGATTATTTATAAGTTCAGTGCAAAAACAGGTGAAGAAGTAGTTTTCTTAATTGATGATGAAAAATTATATAATAGACTTAATGGTTTGGATGAATCTAAACAAATCCTATAGTTCTTAATAATTTCGGAAATACTCAAGATAAAAAAAAAATTGGGGAAAAAGGTTCAGATTTGTTTACAATGTCAAGAAAGAAGAATTGCTCAATCATATTTATCATTCATGATTTACATAGTATTCCTATTCCAATGGTATTAAAAAGTAATTGTAACTATAACACTTTGTTTGGATTTAAAGACGAAAAGGATATGACAACATTTAAAAGTGAATTTGCATTAGACGAATTTCAAAGAATTTACACCCCTGTAACACAACAAAAATATAATATTTTAGTAAAGTGAATGATGAGTATAAAATAAATTTTGATAACAAAAAGTTTACTTAAAGAAATGTATTGAACGAGATACTGGATTTTAAAGACAAACATTACAGGAATTAGAGTGGATCCAGGGATAGGATTTCAATTAGATGATCAGGGAAATTATGATTTAAAGGTTCAAAGGTTCAAAGGTGTTTATTGGCTAAAACAACCATACGACCAAGAGCCTGAGGCAATCAAAAGGCAGAAGCCCGTGCATACAGATGCTGATTTCCTCGTCGGCCATACGTTAACAGATGAAATGGAGATGGTGGAATGAAATTTACACAAGGGTGAGAATACTTAGTCTAATGAAGAGAGTAGGTTTCGTGGTGATTCCGCACCAGATCTTTAAATTCGTCTACGCTTGGGGCCTGGCGAGCAGCATCTGGTAAGTGATTCCACAGGATAGGCGCTTGGACAAAGAGGGAGGTAGAGGCACTAATGGTGCGGGCAAAGCGCTGTTCAAGTTTCGAGGGGTCTCGCCTAGACCTCCTCAAGTAACCATCGGGGATGGGACAGACACCATGTAGGTACCTGTAGAGGAGGACCCGTCTGAAGAACAGTCGACGTTTATCAAGTCTGGACCACCGGAGGGATTGCAGCCGCCTTTCATAGGGTAGCTTGCTTGCCCTCTTGTCCTGCAAGTAGAGTGCTGTCTTTGTGGCCTTTCTTTGCGTCGACTCTAGTCTCCTCTGTAGGTCAACCTGGTGGGGGCTCCAGACAGAGGAGCAATACTCCGAAACCGGCAGTACAAGAGCCGTGTACAGTGTACAAAAGGCATGGCTTGGCATCTCTCTTGTTGTCCTAGTTATGAAGCCTCTCAGTTTGCTCGCCCTTTTACAGACGTAGTCAACGTGCCTTCTAAAGGACAGGGTCTTGTCAAACCAAACACCAAGAATCTTAGTGTCTGTGACCTCTTGTATGCGCTTCCCTTGTGCATTGTAGACGAAGTCGACGGGTTTCCTTTTTCTTTATATTTTAAGGTACACAGTTTTGTCTGGGTTGAGGAGCAGTCCGTTGACTTCTGACCACCTGCAGATCCTGTGCAGATCGGACTGCAGGATTTAGCGGTCGTGAGAGGAGTGGATTGTGCGGTACAGTATGTGATCATCTGCATACCGAAGAATGTTAGATTGTATGTCGACCGCAAGGTCGTTGATGTAGAGGTTGAAGAGGAGTGGCCCTATAACAGAGCCCTGAGGCACACCCACTCTAACGTTGTGCCATTGGCTAAAGGCACCGTGGAAGTTAACTCGCTGACGGCGATTACCCAGGAAGTTCGATATCCATTTAAGGGTTGCTCCGGAGATCCCAAAGCCTGGGAGCTTGGTAAGGATGTGGTCATGGTTCACACTGTCGAAGGCCTTCAAGAAGTCTATGGACAGCACATCTGTTTCCTTCGAGCTGTCCAGGGCACTGCTCAGGTCGTAATGCAGGAGAGAGAGCAGAGTTTCGCAACTCCGCCCCTTCCTGAAGCCATGTTGAGAGCTGCAGAAAAGGTTGTTGACTTCTAGGTGCGTGGAGATTTTACTGAAAATTAAGGTTTCAAATATTTTGCAGAGGATGCAGGTGAGGCTTATTGGCCGGTAACTTTCGAGAGAGTTCAATGGTTTCCCCGTTCCTTTGTGGACAGGGGTCACATGCGCTAGCTTCCAGACATCAGGGATGAGTGCCCTGGAAAAGGAGTAGTTGTACAGGTCTGCCAATGGGGACGAGAGTGCCGCAGCACAGGCCTTTAGCAGGAAGGGGGGAATGCCATCTGGGCCAGGGGAGGCGCCAGGTTTCAGCTGGGAGATGGCAGCCGCAACGTCCTCGGTGGTAACGGGTGGAGGGACGAACACAGGAATTGACTCTGTGCGGTTGTGCTTCTCAGCAGGGGGACTTTCAGCTTGGGGAGGAGGGCAGGAGTTGTTAAACGCGGGCACCGCGTCGCTGAAGTGTTGGCCAAAGGAGTTGGCGATGACCTGAGCATTGCCAGTGTATGTACCTTCTATTTGAAACTGGGTAGCAGCACTGTTACGTCGTAATGATCCGTAGAACTGCCAGAAACGTCTGGGGCACGTTCTTGCCTGGCTTGCCATGTTGCAGAGGTAATTCCGATAGGATACTCTTATCTCCCTTTTCAGCTGTCTCAAGAGATCCTTGTATGCCGCCCAATGAGTTGCATCCTGTGTTTTTGAGGCCCTTTTGAAGAAGCGCCTAGTCTTGCTTGATAGCTGCTTGATGAGTCCAGTTATCCATGGTTTGTTTTTCTTATGTTTGGAACAGATCATAGTATGCGTAGAGTCTCTGCATGCAGCCCAGAACATATCATAGAATAGGTCCCATGGGTTATAGTCCGTCAGAAAGTCCATGCAGAGAAACCAAGGAGCCAGGACAACAGAGCGTTCCAGTGAGTCACGTCCGTCCTTGTTAAACAAGATTGCCTGCTTTGAGATTATTCATTTTCTTGTGCAGCTGAAGTTCCAGGAGGAGGAGATTCCAATGTGGTCAGAGTTAGATAGCGGGGGAGTGTCAGACACAGATAGTAATTGGGCAGGGTTCCGGCAGAGAAATAGGTCTAGGGTATGACCCAAAACATTGCCACGGACGTGCGTTGGGAAGCGGACGATCTGTGTGAGGTTCGCATACTGCATCCAGTCCAGGAACTTGGCCTCTGTCTCGTTTGTTGGCATCGGATCAGCAGAATTCCAGTTGATGTGGAGGTTATCCCCAGTTAACAGAATGTTCACGTGGCCTTCTTTACGGGAGCTGATCCGATCGAAAACTGCGCACAGCTCAGCGAAGACACCATGACCTGTATTGGGGGGCCCTGTACAGTGAACCGAGAAGCAGTTTTCCGCCTCGGCAGTTGAGTTCGGCCCAAACCAGCTCGGAGTTGGGAGCCTCTAAGTCCGCACGGCGCACAGGGGAGAATTTAAGTTTAAAGGCGATCAGTACGCCGCCTCCGCGTCCACTTCGGTCTCTTCTGAACACGGCGAACTCGGGGCCGAATATTTCATGGTCTGGAACAGAGTCACCGAGCCACGTTTCGCACACGCACAATGCATCGGGTGAATTACAAGCCAGGTCGGATTTGAGTTCAGGTACCTTGTTCAGGAGACTTCTTGCGTTGTAGCACTGCACGCGGAAGGGCCCAGGGTTGCAGTGGATGTCGCCGGAGAGTATCAGTAGTCCAAGTAGCATAGTTTTCGTGGTACTGACGGTACTGACGGAGTGGCTGGTTTTAGGCCTAGTGGGCCGAGGAAGCAGGCCTTTACCGTCCCGGACTGTTGATCCGGGCGAGACTTGCTGTTCCGCAGCAATCACTTCGGAGACATTCATTCTTTGGCTTTGACAGAGAACGACAAAAAAGCACAACATGGTGAAAAGAGCAGAAGACCAGCGCAGCTGCCCTGATCTGCGACCGGCTGACGCCATGACAGCCAACCCGTACCAACAGATTGCCGCAAAATAAAACGACAGTTATTCCAGAGTGCGGGACTGGCTGCGGAGTTGCAACAACACCGGCGTGTGCGTCTGAAGAACCTGGACAACGGATCCAATGGCTTCCAGAGGGGTCGCAGATGTTAGCTTAGATAAAGCCGTAGTAGAACCGATGTAGCGGTGCCGAACGGGGTACTTGTAGGGCGGCGGAACGGCGGGTTCGAAGAACCAATGTGATGGTTGCTGGTCGTTTTTGCGTGATGGGCGAAAGCGTTTCGTAAATCATGTCAGGCGATAGATCCAAGATGGAGGTTGAGCCTTGGCCGTTGGTCATGCAGTGATCCGTTGAAGCGGCAAGGATGGATGTCGAGTTGCAGAGAGTGGGAGTTGCAATGCTGTCGTCAGGGCCTTCTTAGGAGCTCAATCGGGCAAGCCAGGACTGACATTGTAGACTGAGGAGATAATATTAGTTAAAATGTTGAGCCTTGAAAAAAGGCCATCGAATACCGCCCACTTCTTCTTCCTTCCTGTTGTTGGTAAAATGTTAAGAATCCTAGTTAAAACCTTGACGCTCTTAATCTTATATCCTTGTAAAATAAAAAATAAGGTAAACAATGAAAAATATAAGAATTTAAAAGAAAACCATGAAAAATTTAAACAAAAACCCTTGAAAATAATTTTAAGAAATTAGTCACGAAAAATTAAAAGAAAGTCACAAAAAATTAAAAGGAAGTCACGAAAAATTAAAAGAAAGTCACAAAAAAATTAAAAGAAAAGTATGAAAAAAATGAAAGCCATTTACAACTCCCTGTAACACCGAATAAGAGCGCATGCAGCTCTTGAGGAGGAGGAGGGAAGGGCACTGAGGGGAGCGTATACCCTCCTCCCAACCCCCCTCACCTCATCTTGTCTGCTACTGGCGTAACCGTGAGGTCTCGTGACCCTCGTGACCTCACGGGGGTCACGTGACGTCACCGGGGTCACTTGACGTCCCTGGGCTCACGTGACTTTACGGGGGTCACGTGACCTTACGGGGGTCACGTGACCTCACGGTTACGCCGACGGCGACGGCGGTGGCGACGGCGACGCCGCTCAAGCCGGAAACGGGCGCCTAAGAGCTGCGCTCTAAAAGGTATATCTAGGGTTCTGCGTTTTCGGAGTTTATTTTTGAGCAAATTCGGAGGGTGTTTTTCGGAGTTTATTTATTTTTGCAAATTCGGAGTTTTTCGGAGCGTCCGTTCGCAGTACACAGAATTCGGAGTTTTTCGGATTTGAATTCTGGTGCTCCGCGATGCGGAGGGCTCTTTTTCTATTAGCATTATGAACTTGGACTGTAGAACTTGCAGACAACGAGGTCATTGGTGGGAGTCACTTCAAAATCTGGATATTCTTTGGTGTAATCAGCAGGGAGCTTTCGCTTCCTGCTCATGGCGCGGTTATGCTGGAATAAACTGACTGAATCTCGGGTGCCTGCCATCAAAGCGGATGGCGAGGGAACGTGTGCAAAGGTTCAATCTTTAGCGAAAGGAGGCCAGAGAAGGGCGAATTAACTTCTCGGTAAGGAACATATCCGGGAGAAAGGCCCCAAATGGAGTGGCAGAGAATGTGAGATGTGTTCGACCTTGGTTTGACTATTGTTGTGGGGAGAGATCTTGTTTTTTATGATAAGGGTCCAGAGGGACCCTCTTTGTAAAGCTTGGGAACGTAATTTTAACGAACAAAAGTGGAAACAAGAAAATAAGATAGGAAAAGTTGTTCGAGGATCCCAGGGAAAGATAAAGGGTAGTCTGGTTTTCACAGGTGGCGGTTCCCGAATTCGGAGTTTTTCGGATAAATCCGAATTGGCAAAATTTTTACCGGCGAGTGTTTTTCGGATTTTATCGGATTTATCCGAAAACGCAGAACCCTATATATAATATATAGCATATGTAGATAAATTTGAGCTAGCCTCTTAAAAAATGACATTTGAACCAGTTGAGGGGGATCTTGTTGACAAAGATATAATATTTACACAACATGGTTTATATCATATTAAACTTGTATTTCAAAAAAAAAAAACACATAGAACGAATTCGTATGATAAGTTGGGAATTAGTTTGTTGGTTACAAGAAGATATATTAAGCCAATCCAGCAACTTTATTGAATTATCGTTTACAAGCCTTTTTGTTAATACTAATACAATTTCTTTTAAAACAAAGGGTGAAAACATCACACTCAATAATTTGTGTCTTATAATAGACAAATTTGGTCCTTTTAGCAAATAATGTCCATATGCCAATGCACTTATTCCATCTTCTAAGAGAACTCCCGATCATCTTGAAAGGTTAGGGTTTTCTTCGTTATTGTCTTGGTGTATATTTCATGATTTTTCGATCTTATTATATTTTGGTTTACGACTACATCTCTTTTTATCTTCTAATACGTTTTTGTATTCGTCAAAGTGTAGGTAGATCCTTTTTCACTACCTATTTTTAACTACTTTGGCCTTCTTTGATATTCCAGTACCATAAACTCCATATGAATAACATTTTGGCCTAAGTGCCACAAATTCCATTAGGATATTTCCATTTAACTTATCTTTAAACTAACCAAGTACTTCTTTTATTATACTCGGAAAAAAGGTTATGATCTCTTGGATAATCAGATGTATCAAAATATTCTTGCATTAGTTTCTTATGTTTGTAGATGTCTTCAGTCTGAATGTCATATTTTAAACTGTAATCTTTATAGATAATCTTTATCCCCTCACCATATATCTTTTTTATAACATTATAGTGAAAGTTGTACATTAAGGTCTTTGTCAAATCTAGAACTGACATTCCAATACATATTGGCTTGTCAGCAATTATTTTTGTTTTGTAAAAAAAATTATTAGAAACCAAAACCTCGCTAAATATTTTTCTGGATTTGAAGTTTGCTTTTTTTTACAAGTTTTCGAAGCATTTTGAGATCCGAAACTAATTCTATAAGCAGTCTTTTCTTACGTTCCCCAACGTCTTTCCATATCCGCGCGGCGCATTATGGGACGTTTCCCATAATGCACCGCGCGGGAGGGAGGAGGAGGGAGGAAGGGGAGGGGGGAGAGAGGAGGAGGAGGGGTAGGAGGGAGAAGGAGGGAGGAAAAGAGGGGAAAAAGGCGAGGGGCACGGGAGGAGTAGATGAGGAGGAGGGGGTACGGATGAGGAGGGGCATACCGTCCCCTCTGTTCCCTCCCCTCCTCTTCCTCAAGAGCTGCGCTCTAATTCGGCATTACAGGGAGTTGTAAACGTCTCTCATTTTTTATCTTCTAGGCTTAAGAGAAGTTTTTCTGTTGATTGATTTGGCGCCAATGGAAAATCATTACGTTTATCGTGTAATCCTTTGGGATATTTAAGAACGACTTCGAGGATGTATCTGTGTTGTTTTGATAAGGACTCATGAGGATATATAACTCAAAATCATTATATGATAACGGTTGGGATAAGGCCCATCCATATAGGTGATTTCCATATAAGTACATTTGGTGGTTTGATGGTTTGGTGGGATCGTAATCTGGTATTTATTATTTGCGTCCGCATATCTGTGTCTTGCATCGGTCCTTCCACCTCTTCTTCCTTTTTCTATCATAAGTAAAATATCCATAGCTGTAATCTTTTGAAGTTTAGTTTTAGTCAATTTTAACATCGCGTCCCACGCTAAACCCGGAGTTGTATAGTATTAACATGGGTCTAATTTATGCTTCCAGACAAACATCTCGGAAGTTCTCGAATACATCTGCGAGAAATAAAACATCTTGTTTGAGATAAAGATCAGTGTTCTCCTAGTGTTTTACACTATTTTTTATAGACGATTAATCCTCGTTCGTATTCCTCGTCTTTTATTTCATCTCCTGTCATCTTCTAAATTTATATTTTTAAGGAAATTCGGTTTCATCATATTTTTCAATGGAATCTATGTAATCATAAGAGAATACATCTTTTTGTAACAGATGTCGTCCTTGAGACATTTGGAGGCCTCTCTTAAAGGGGCGATGCAACAATTTTTGTACTTTGCGCAAATACCGCTTAGGAGGGATCCCTGACGTTAATGACCTATGAAACACGTGTTCGTTTTTCGCCCCATGCAATAGAAGTCACAGAAAAAAATTAAAGAAAAACGAGCAGCGTTCATTCCCTCAACTCGCAGCCAGAACAAGCGGCCACGTGATCTGGAGCATATGCCGCCAATGTTGATCATAGCCACGCGCTGGGGTTGGCAAAGCACAGGACACGCGCTGAGTTCCAGACATTGTTATGGCTCGGCTATTGTCGTCGTTGCAGCGATTGAACACGGGCCACTACCCGAATGCTTCTCGAGCTAGTAATTATCACGAGCCCAAATCGAGTGCCCACGCAATGCTCGGGTCCAATCTATGAGCCGCATTCAAATATCGTCCCTGGAGGATGCTGCTACCACCAGGGTACGTCATCAAAATTTGCGAAGGAGAGATTGAAAGAAAACGCTCGCTTTTCTCCTTGAAATTACACCGCAACGAAGAAGTTTCTTGGTCAGTGGCGTTGCGTGCGAGTGTACTTGGGTCCCACTAGTGCCAGGAAGCTCATACAAAAAGAAAAACGCTCAAAACGAATATCGTTGCACCGCCCCTTTAACTGTTCCCTAGATAGCTATGAAATAAGTTCATCCAAACTTTTGTTCATAAATTTAAAGCTATCTAGAAATCTCAATTAAATTTTAGCCTTTACTATTTTTGAGAATGATATTTTTCTTCGCCCTGACCGAGGAACGTGGCATGCGGCTGCATTTGCGGTTCCCATGGTGACCACTAAAACCGTGCAGTAGAGCCAAAGCTACAGGAGAGAGAGCCTATGCCAACCGGTTCAAGAGGTAGGAAAGGAGGAACGGAAGAGAATTGCTACGATTCCCTCGTTCCTCCTTTCCCTCCTCTTGCATAGATTGGGATACTCGCTCTCCTCTGTAGCTTTGGCTGTACTGCACGGTTTTAGTGAGACGGAGCTGGTATAGGAATTTTGTTTCGGAGGGGGGAGGGGGGGCTAAGGTGTCTGGGATGTCCATGACTTGGGGGTCTGGGAGGGGGGGGGGGGGGTTCAAAATGCATGTGTATGTTATAGGGTCGTCTGAATTTCGGGGGGGGGGGGGGGGGGGGGGAAGGGGCTGAAGCCTCATAAGCCTTACCCCTTGAGGAAAGCGGTCAGTATGCCCGTGCTGCGCTCCGTGTCTCTGATTGGCTCGGGGGACCGTATATATAGCGTTCGGTGTTACTCAAGTTATGGTGAATCGTATTGTAAACACTTTTCAATCGCTTATTTATCAACCCGGCGAATAAGAATGCCGAATCACCAGGCTGTGGATGGATGCATGCGCGGCATCTGATATTTCCGCTGAAGAGAGCTGGTGCGCATGCTCAAAACGCCTTCCACAGCCCAGCACAGAAAAATGGTTGCGCGCTGAAAGCAATCCACCTTGGGGTGTGCGAATATCTGAGTTTCGAATTTAATTCGGATAACGATTGTTCGAGTTATTCGATTCGAGTTTCGAATTCATATAGCATTCGAGTTTTCGAGAACATCAAATATCAGTGCTGCTGACGAAAGTTCGGGATAATTCAGGAACGCCGTTCACATGGCGGAATAGCCCTCACAAGCCTGTGTTGGATCTAAACCGTGTCTACATTCAGAAATCTTGACAAACGAACCATTTCGACAGAAAGTACGCGGTTCGTTTCTTGAGCTCCTCGAACGAAGCAGTCGTGCTCCCAGCTTCTTGGATGCTCTCGACGAAAGCCCGCAAACCACGCATGTTGCCATTATGAATTCATTTCAGGACCTTACGTCACATATAGGCAGCTTTGTGCACTATCAACATATTCTCAATTGTTAGGTGTATATGACAAATTATTATCAAAATACAAATAGCAGCGATAATTGAACCAACCCCTCCTGCTGACCTTCGCTTCCCGCGGCGTCGAGTGAGGTGATAGGGGTATGTGGCGCAAGACCAGTACCTTGTCTTGGACATATAGGGTGGTCCAAGACACCAGGCTCGATCTAAAATGGACCGTAATCGATGCCTGCCCGTAGCAATCTAAACTTTTCGTCAAAGGTGTATATCACAGGTCGGTTTTTTCTTGTAAAATTACAAAGCGTAGTTCTCTTTCTGTAAAAAATAAGGTCAAGACACTTGCCAGGGTCTACGGCGGGCAGCGACGCAGACGACAGGGGTTCAGTAGCGGGATGTGTTTTGCGTTCGTATTGATAGATAGCGTCAAGAGCAGCGTCCGAAGGTGCAGCCGACCAGCGAAAGAAAGCAGACGACACGCAGACGAAATCCGTTAGCAGCAAAAGCGCAACCATTATGCAGACGCGTTTTCTTACTTCAAGTTTTGCTTTTATTGTCCACATTTACTTTTTAACCGAAGGTACATTCCAAAAAGATTATGTTCATTTTAATAAGTTACGGTGGTCGCGAGCCGTCGCGATAAGGAGGTAGCGCCATCTATAAATACGAACGCCAAACACACCCCGCTACTGAACCCCTGTCGCCTGCGTCGCTGCCCGCCGTAGACCCTGGAAAGTTCCTTGGCCTTATTTTTTACAGAAAGAGAACTACGCGTTGTCAAAAAAAAAAAAAAAACTACCTGTAAAATACACCTTAGACGAAAAGTTTAGATTGCTACGTGCAGGCGTCGATTTTTACGGTCCATTTTAGATCAAGCCTGGTGACTTGGACCACCCTATGTTACTAAAACAACAGTAATGAATTACAATTACTCATGGTTTAGGAGTATTCAATCAGGTTACTCGATCACTTGAGGAAAAAGTGATATAACGTTACTTGAAAGGGTAAGCCTTACTTTTCCGATTACTTCGGAAGCTTCAGGTTGTTGCAACCAAGGCCGGCCCTATACACCACCAAGCGCCCTGAGCAAACTCCGGCCGTGGCGCCCCTTCCCCTTCCCCCCCCCCCTCTTCATACGCCCTTATTTGTACGACATCACGTTCGAATAAATAAAAAAGCTAAACAAAAATCGAAAAGGGGGCGCGGCCGCGCCCCCTTTGGAGGGCTCTAGGCTATGGCTGACCGCCCAGGTTGCCCTAGGGTGCCTACATGTTTCCGCCGCTCCGCTGTTAACATGTAGGCACCCTAGGTTGGCCACGTAGCCCGCGCTCCGCGAGCGCTCGTTCTGCGGAAGAACACTTCAAAGCAGCGACCTCGAGCTCTCGTGCATGCAACATCGAGAAACTTGATATCAGACTAAGCTAACGGATAGGTTTGCTCTTTGTGGCGCTTATAGAAGCTGTTTGTTTTTCGTTCGGACAGATTTTGTAATAACGTGTACAAAACTGCACAAGAGGAATGGATCGAACCGTTCACTCAGCAAGCTGTGTGTCCATTACACGTGGATCGGAGGACACACCCGTCAGCTGTGTCATAAGTGTGTCGTTTAGGTGCGTTTATTAACACCGTTTTAGATGCGGAGCATCTCTTGCTCGGGTCTATGTCCCGCGGCGTCGGCGTTGTAGTCGGCACTCGAACTACGCACGCGCAACTCTCCTCCTTCCCTCTCTCCAACAGCTGCGCGTTACTCTCTCCGCTCTCTCTCTCTACCAGCTGCGTGCACTGCGCGTGCGTTCGCTTCTCCTCACACCGCGCGCGCACGCGCAACTCTCCTCCTCTAGTCTCCTCTCCTTCAAGTGTGAAAAAAAAATAAACGGCGAGCGGCGAGCGTTCCAAGTTTGTCTGCCGCGAGCCGCGACGAAGGCTCGCGTAGGGGGTAACGCTAGGGCAGTCGGTGGGAAAAAAAATTAAATTCAGAACGCTCGCAGAAATTAGGATGTGTAGCATACGACACGCCCGATCGCATTGCCGAAGGCTCAGACACCGAGGTCGTCGAATCATCGGATACTCTCTAGGCTGAAGATGCTTGCCGTCTAGAGAAAACGAACTGGTAGCGGTGAGTGTACCAAGTACAAGTAAACGTCGAGCATAAAGTATGTGTTTTGTCTAGAACATGAGCAGAACTTGTTTACTAGGTTCACTGACTCCTCTTCTTCTACCGTTATAGCAACATTAGGCGATGAAAAGCAAATAAAAGAAACCTTGTATGCTTGGATTGCTCGCGGAGGTGCGGAGAATATCAGAAATATAAAAACGATTTTACACGCGGTCGCGGTAAGCACGAGGAGAGATACAACTCACGTGACTTCCGGCGATGCCTCCCTTCTGACCGCCCGACCTCTTGCGATACATTGTTACGTCACAGGGCATTGGCGGGCACTTTGAATTGGCTTTGTCTTTCAATTTTTTTATAAAAAAAAACTACGCAACTCTAAAGTGAAACAATTCTTTGGTGATATCCTGATACACCATTTTAACGCCTAGCATAAAAAAAAAATATTATTTTTCTTTTTTTTTTTTGGGGGGGGGGGGGGGGGCGTGTCAGAGGCCTTTTAAATTGAGCTCGAGAAACCATCGCTTTTGTGATAATTGTGACTCATATTTCACCCCTTCCCCGCGCCTTCCCAAAGATGTCTTTTGTTTCCTAGGGTTTCTCAAAAAAAAAAAAAAACTCAAACAAAAGGGGTGGTTTTACGGAAGTAAAGATTGCCACACGGAGGCGCAACGCAGAACGGGAAACGACCCACGACAACAATGCAGACTTCAGTATCAAAAAGTAACAAATAGAAAAATAAGAGAAGTGGACATAAAAAGAGGACCCTTTTTAGTTTGCTTGTATATTTAACCCTGCTACGACAAAACTACGTATTTTTGTGTTCTTTTTTCTGGTCGTCAGTCTGGTGGCGCTTACTGCTCTTACGAACACTCTCTGTAAGCGAACATTGATAAGCAGAGAACAGAACAGGAAACGAACCACGAGCGGGATGACCACTCAAATTGCCAACAAAGCGTCCCCCAACGTTGGGTGCCTTTCTGAATAAGGGCCTTAGGTACGACGGATCACTGTCATTTCGGCCGATAGTCGCATTACGGCCGAGCGTGCATTACAGCCGAGCGTGCATTACGGCCGAGAGGGGCAGAAGGGCCGGGAGTGGCTTTGAGGCCGAATGAGGCATAACGGCCGAGAACAGCATTAAGGCCGATAGTCTCTGAATGAGCCGGTGTGGCCGCTTCCTTTGGCGTTGCGTTGTGGTTGACGACAGTAGTTGCCACCATATTGTGTAAATAGCGCCACATATATGTCTTATTTTTCAGTGCACATTGTATCCTCGGTGACGGGAAATACTGCATTTTGGGTTTTATTGCTTCATCCTTTACGGTTAATTAAACATGTAGTAGTTTGACCGTTCCGACTAGCTTTTTTTTTTTTTTTTCGCTACACTCCGTGTCAATACTAATCGGCAAAGGGCGAAGGCTATGCCCCCGTGAGCCAATTAGAAAGTCGGAACGAGGCACGTTACACTTCTCCAAGGCAAGAATGCACTCCGACGGTGAGTGGTCATGTTCTGACATTCTGATTGACTGGCACTGCAGTAAGTTTTGCTGTTTGCCAAGGTATGCTGGCTTTGCTCTCACGGCGGCCATCTTGTGTGGCATTTTTGTACGTTTTATTTTTAACAAATCATAACTAAGTACACAAGAGTTATTTTGCAAACTCTTTCGTAGCACCGATGGGTAAATTATATGACAAAACCCAGTATAGTCACAGCAAAGATACTGCTTACATTCAAATGCCCAATATCTTCAGCAAAAAGAAAAAAAAAAGAAAAAAAAACTCATGCCGAAATTGGTGTTTTGCTACGCTGATTCTTGACCAGATACGTAAGCATTCGGAGTGGGACCGGACATTTCATTGAACGCCGTTTCATCGAACGCCGTTTCATCGAGCGCCGTTTCATCGAATGAGGTTTCATCGAACGTGATTTCATCGAACGCCGTTTTATCGAAGCCGTTTAATCGAAGCGGTCTCATCGAATGTCATTTCATCGAAGCCGTTTAATCGAAGCCGTTTCATCGAACGCCGTTTCATTGAATGCCGTTTCATCAAACGCCGTTTCATCGTATGCCTTTGAAGCAGAGTTCGATAGTTCCATGTTGTCAGCTATATCTTTTAATGGCTGGAAGTAATACAGATGACTCCAGGTTAGCAGTCTTACTGCGCTGGCTACATTTCTCATCTAAAGCGTGAAATTGTGCCTCCACATCTCAAAGGGACACCGATCTTATCTGGTATAAAGACCAACGTGAAATTTGCTTTCCCTGTTTCTGAACTTTGCGACGTCCAACACATTATTGTCAGAATGCGGGCAAGTGGTCATTAGTAGAGTGGTTTTGTCATCAGAAGTTTTTTATTTTTTATTTTTTGTTTGGTGTGCACGTTCTTTGCGGGTAATTTAATATAGTAATAATGTTATATATCCTCGACACATTTACTTCTATGTCTGAATACGACAGCTCCGCAACGGAGAAGTGCCAAACACGAGCAGGCCAAGCTACGCGGCAAGCAACCACGCCATCAGCACCCACAAGGCGAACCTGGCGCGACAGTGGAGCTACATGACCGCCGCAACAGGAATGGGAGCGGTAGCCATGCCGAACCTACAGCACCAGTTCGCAGACAACATCAACGCCTTCCTTGACGGAGTGTCCTGGCTGCTGGGGCTAAACAGCTAGGCGAGAAAGGGCTTGGCGACCAGGTTTTATTTTTTAACATGGCCCATGTGTTTTTAATATTTCCTAGCCTGCATGCATGTGTTTTCTTCGGCATTTTGCTGTAAAAAGATTGGAAATAAAATTTCTAATATCAAGCTCACTCATCGTTTTCGTAGCCGTCCGATAGAATCAGAGACGTAATTAATTTAGTTGAAATGCTTAAAACTGAAAAGACGCAATAAAATTTTCATTGAGCTCTTAAAAAGCCGCGTATTAGAATATAGGAATGTTATACCAAAAAGGCTCCTAAATTAATAACATTTATTTAGAAATACGTGTGCGCGTGTGCGCTCGCGCGCGTGTGTGTGTGTGTGTATACAGAATCCAAATATGCAGGTGAAGGAACTGCTGATCAAACAAATAAGAAATGATAAAGCGCAAAAAAGCAAATAAATAAATAAACAATTCGGCTAGGCAAGGCCGGCGTACCAACTGCTGCCGGGCGTGAAGGGTGAAAAGAAACCCAAAACCACAATATTTGCAGTTACAGACAGAGATCACTCTTAAAAATGCCCATACGTCTACTTTCCCGCTGAATACTCGGAGCGCCAATCATCGCAATCTGCAAAGAGTGTGTGTGTACAGAATCCAAATATGCAGGTGAAGGAACTGCTGATCAAACAAATAGGAAATGATAAAGCGCAAAAAAGCAAATAAATAAATAAACAATTCGGCTAGGCAAGGCCGGCGTACCAACTGCTGCCGGGCGTGAAGGGTGAAAAGAAACCCAAAACAACAATATTTGCAGTCACAGACAGAGATCACTCTTAAAAATGCCCATACGTCTACTTTCCCGCTGAATACTCGGAGCGCCAATCATCGCAATCTGCAAAGAGACCTCGGCGAATGACGAGACTGAACATATGTTAAGCTTAAAAATGAAGTCTGAGTCGTGACACTGAGATTGACGTTTCATCCGTCATGCTCAGTGTGGCGACATCTATCTTATTTCGTGGCAACTAAAGTCGTCAACCACAACGCGACCCCCGAGAAGGCGGCCGCACCAGTCCATTCCAAGACTATCGGCATTAATGCAGTTCTCGGCCCTTATGCCCTACTCGGCCTCAAAGTCACTACGGCCCTTCCACCCCTGTCGGCCCTAATGCACTCTCGGCCGTA
Organism: Ixodes persulcatus; assembly: GCA_013358835.2. Lineage (NCBI taxonomy): Eukaryota > Metazoa > Arthropoda > Arachnida > Ixodida > Ixodidae > Ixodes > Ixodes persulcatus. The sequence continues at coordinate 33,914 of JABSTQ010009124.1, forward strand.
ATGCGACTATCGGCCTTAGCGGAATGCTCCCAGGTGGGACCAGTGCAGTGGCTATCACGTGGGCTTTTTTTCTTATCCATTCACTCATTTCCGTATCCAAAGTTCGTTTATAGTGAACTGCCCATATACACCAGCTCATGTTTACAAACAAACCGGGCGCGCCTAGCGGCACGCCACTGCCGCCGCGCATGCGCGATGGATTGTGGGCAAGACGCACCGCGTCAACAAACCATTGGAATGTCACGTTGTCGGAATCTGTGTGAGTCTTCGTACTCTCTTTCGCGTTGGAATTGTCGATTCTACGTCCTCATATCAATGCCCTACCACTTTAGTCACCTGCGCAAATTTATCAAGGCTAGTTACGCCGCGAAACTTTGCAAAAATAATTTGACGTGCGGTGATTCATTCGCGTGAACGCCGCAGAATGGACGCCAAAACCATGATGAGATTCTTCTCGCTATTTTCGGTCGCGTCGTCGCTCTTGCGGCAAAGGTGTTGACGGTAGCGGCAATGATCGACATCGATGCTGAAAATCGGAAGCGGAAACAGACCAAGTAAATCAGGCGTAACAAATCGGTGATGGCCACTGGTACAAAGGATCAACATCTTGTATCTACTATTTACACCGAGCCTACTTAAAAGTCTGTTGAGGCCTGCAATTACTTCTTATCGCAATCACCGGGGTCAATGTTTGGTCTATGGGCCGCTTTTGTTTGAACAAGCATACGAACAAAAAGCAAACAAGTTTGAAAGAGCAGACAACAGTTCGAACGATCAGGCGGCCGTTTGAACTTGAAGACGCACTGAACCCGTCGGTGGTCCGGACAACTTGGCGGGTTTTCCTCGTGTATGTTGGAACAAAACAAATAAATCTGACGACAACAAATATCCGTGAATTCAACCCAAAGTGTTTCCCGCACAAGCAATCGTTTAATACACAAATCACACGGCAGCGTAAAGGTACCTTTAGCCCAGGTACCTGTCGTAAAGGGAGCTGGAGATCGTGATCACACGGCGCATAAAGGTCCCTTTCGCTAAGGGAGTTCCTGTGTTAAACGGAGCTCGCCAAGCTCCCTTTACAGCTACAGGGAGTAGCCTCGGACCCACGAACTCAGAATAATAATCACAGATATATAAATCTATCTTTTTTAATGCGGTATAACAAATTGAATATAAATAAGTGGAAAATTATGAAATGATTGTCAACACAAATGTGATGGAATAATACATTATCGAGGAACGCATATACTCTAGCTAGCAGGTAGCAGCGGCGGCACGTGGAAAACAATGTCTGCTACGAACCCGAACACGATGGACCAGTGCGAGCTCTTTTTCAAGGTTGTAGACGAGTCGCCCAACTCTTTCGCCCAGGACCCTTTATCTTCGTCGTCGTCCATCCCTTTCGATCGCGTGACTGGCGTAACCGTGAGACTCCATCGGGGTTCGTTTCTGCCGGGCACTATTTAGCTACTTCAGTGAGAACTTTGCTGGAAAATGGAGCTGCTAAACATAAAAAGGTCGCCCACCTCGCAATGGAAGATCGTAAATAGGGGTATCGCGAACCGGTAGAGGTTCGAGTTCGACGAGGTTCGACGTTTTCGAACTTTTAGTGGAAAGTTCGACGAACCTTGTATTGAGGTTCGACTCGTGTGCGCATGCGCGACAGGCTGGCCAGTTGGCTTCGGATTGAATGCTGATGGCTAAAGGATGAACTAAGGGCAGCGCTGATTAGTTATTTCAGTTAATACAGTACAAAAAAAAATTAAGTTACTAACTTTTTCAGTGATTGGAATTGGTTTCTTTTAATTGCAATTGTTCATAAAATAAAATAACCCTTTGCATAAAGAGCAATGCTCCAAACCTAGACATGCTTGTATCATGGTCTGGCCACACTGTCCACAAAGTCGAACCGGTCGAATCTGGTGAAAAGTTCGAAGGTTCGTCGAACCGGTTCAACCCAGTCGAACCCCGAAAGTTCGACCTAAAAATCCGGTTCGACAAAAGTTCGCGACACCCCTAATCGTAAACGCAGATGATTTAGGGCCAGTGTGGCCAGACGGGTCGGACGTTTTAAAGGGATACTTCAACGAAATTTGAAATATTCCCGTCGTGGTAAAAAATAGGTTGAATATGATCCGCAATATCCGTAAATGACAATCGCACGTTTGTATTTTGATCCTGGTGGCTGTATTTTTCGTTATAAACGGCCCACTCTGGCAAGCGCTCGGAGAAGGCCCAGCTTAGAGCACGTGACATCCAACGCAATCGTGACGTAGGTCGTCTCGAGACGAGCAAAGCTACGGCGAGGCTGACGCCGAGAGGATGGCCTAGTCGTTCCAGCCACCGAAGCGGCTGCTTTTGTACGAATTTTGAGTGACGGGTTAATCTTCTATAATCTTGTAGGGGGACAATAGCGACTTCTGCGACACACAAAAGGGATTCTCGGGAAGAGGGGAGTTCCTCCTTCCCCCCTTCTCTCGTCGTGGCCGGAGGCGAGACAACCTCCGTCACTAGCTGTCAAGGTTCCTAGACGAGCATTACAAACGAGGCGTTAGCGACATCCACCAGGTGCTCTTTGCTAATCGTTTAATTCGTTTTAAAATTCCTTTTCGAGACTTTTTTAACAAGGTATTGGCATGTTCCATGTGATACTGCTCTTTTGAACAGATATAGACCAAAAAATGAGCGCCGAAATTTTGTTGTAGTATCCCTTTAAAGCAAGACTCATTTAGGTGCGCCCTTAGACAAAGAGAAAAGAAAAATAATGTGCCGCAAAAGCAGACAGAAATATTATTTAGGTTTTATATGTGATATTTCACACACAATAATGATAAAAAGAAACTGCGCGTCAAACCGATTTCGAGGAATAAGTGTTTATCACGTGCTCCTCTCGCGGTTAAGCAGGAATGCAATCGACATCAACTTACGCCGTTTACAACAGGCACCTTCAGCTAAGGGACCTAAGCTAAAGGTACCTTTACGCTGCCGTGTGAATGGGGTATTAGTCGACTGCGTCTGGTTTGCCCTATTCACGGCTACTATTCAGGTTCTCGGACAAACGGAGGAGGCAAAAAACACATGAAAACTGATCTTCAAACCTTTCCAGACTCTTTTGGTACAACCACCGTCGCGGCGTTTTGACAAGAAGGCAGGTTTTTGTCTGGTTTCTTGCAAAAGAACACAGGAATGCATGTCTCGCACAGTGACTTCCGCCCACAGCCCCAGAGCGGAAGTGCGCCCGACGCGCCACAACCGGGATCGTCTAAGGTGCGTCGCAGGACGTGATATTCAGCGGTGTCACTATAGCAGAAGCGACCTCTTTTTCTTTTTTTGTCCCAGAAATGTTTTGCGCGAATACCGGTTCGAATCGAATCGAACTGTTGTCATTCATAGCCTTCCCAGTGCAAGGAAAAGCCACGACAACCGGTTCTCTTAACAGTTGTAAAACTAGGAATGATACCGGGCTATTCGATTCAAACAGGTATTCGCACAACTCTATATAGTTTTGTAACATGTATCAGTGATATCCTTCGTATATTTGGGGCTCTAAACTCGTCAAACACAAAGTTGGGGCTGAAGTTCACGGAGCGCACCAATTGGATTATCACGACGATGACTTCGCGCTTTTGTCGCCGGCGTGCAGTCGGCGCGCTCCGCGAACTTTGGGCTCCAACTCTGTTTATGACGAGTTATCGTCCCTAGACTGCATAGCCCTACGATGTTTTTTTTTTGTTGTCTTTTTTTTTTTTTTAAATTTCCGTTCTGTACACTTGCGTACTAATAAACCGTTCTGCTAAACCAGATTTGCGCAACTGTATAATTGTGTTTGTCACTGAGGTTGATACAAATTAAGCAATGCGGAAGTAACTTGAAAAGTAATTGAATTACATTTCTAAGTATTTGTATTCTACTCAAGATGCTTTGCAGAGAAAGTAACTCGAGTAGTATTTTGAATACTTTATAAAGCAGGCATTTAGTAACTTAACTTAAATACTATTATCGAGTATTTTGTCCAAGACTGGCTCACAGGGGCGCAGCAGACAGACACGGAGATGAGCTTCTTGCGCAACAGCGACAGCGCCACCCCTTGCCAGAGCTTGTTCACTTCGCAGCAGGTGAACAGCTCCTCGGTATCCAGGTACGCCAGCACCTTCTCCACCAGGAAGTCCTTCTCCAGGATGCAGCCGTTCATCTTGCGGTTCCGGCACTGGGCTCCTCGGCGGTCTCGGTCCAAACGGGACGCAGTGCAGCAGCGATCGCGTGCAATTTTCCGCGAGGTTCGAACGCCAACGGTCTTCTTTCACCTTTTCGTTTCCCTTGACGCCATTACAACCCACCATAAGGTGGGCGAGAAGAAAATGTTTTCACATTACAAGCTCATTTCTATTAGCCCCGTGCGCGACCGAAAGCGTCACTGTGGTCGGCCTTCCACGATTGGCCGAACGCTGACTATGACGTCGGAAAGGGGATTTATCATCGACGGAAATAAGAGGAATGAAAGAACTTTAATTTTGACGGTGTTGGCAGTGTTCCTTTGAGAGCGCAATGATTTCAAGCTTCCACCATGCTAATAACAAACACCATCGAACTTGTTGTTTGCAAGGTAATGACGTCACAAGGGGGAACTGGGGGAACCATAGGAGGGCGCCACCAAAACATCTCGCCGCTAAGTATAAACCAACACACTGTTTACAAACAAGCCCGCTTTGCCCACAACAGGTGTGGGCACTGCGCATGCGCAGAAGCCAAATTTGGGAGGAATGAAGCGTTAGCGCATGCGCAGTACCGACAGCAGCGCCACCGCGGTCGTATGACGTCAGCAAGTTGAGTTGGTGTATACACCGTTGTCAAGGCTACAGGCATTTGCGCGAGAACGCGTGCAAATGATCTGCGACCGTTGTACCAACGTTGAAATTTGGTTGTACAACTTGTGGAGTCAATGAACGAGTTTGCTCGGAGAACGCGAAGCGAAGCTCGGAGAACGCGAAGCTCGGAGAACGCGAAGCGAAAGCTCGCGCTTCAGAACAATTCTGGGTTCAATCCCCACCCCTGCCCGTTTCGATCTGGATGAGCATCGTACCGGCGTGCGGTCGTGTATCACTACTGCGTGGTAAGGACCCCTGTACCGCACTGGCTAAATTGCTCGTCTACAGCTGAGACACCAGATGCCCACTGAAGTAGACTAACTTCCGGCTGTATTAGCCCCGTGCGCGACCGAAAGCGTCGCTGTGGTCGGCCTTCCACGATTGGCCGAACGCTGACTATGACGTCGGAAAGGGGATTTTCATCGACGAAAATAAGAGGAATGAAAGAACTTTAATTTTGACGGTGTTGGCAGTGTTCCTTTGAGAGCGCAATGATTTCAAGCTTCCACCATGCTAATAACAAACACCATCGAACTTGTTGTTTGCAAGGTAATGACGTCACAAAGGGGAACCACAGGAGGGCGCCACCAAAACTTCTCGCCGCTAATAAACATACACACAACAATTTACTTTACTTTTCCTTTTTTTGGTTATACATCAAGTATTGGCTACGCGAGCGATTGAAAGCGTCGCTGTGGTCGGCCTGCCACGATTGGCCGAATGCTGACTATGACATTAGCAAAGGATTTTTCATCGACAGAAATAAAAGTAATGTAAGAACTTCAATTTCGACGGTCTTGATTTCAGAGCGCAATGATTTCAAGCTTCCACCATGCTAATTACAAACACCATCGACCTTGTTGTTCGCAAGGTAATGACGTCAGCAGAGGAAACCAGTAGAAGGACACCACAAAAAACATCTCGCCGCCAGTAGGGGCTGTGTTCCAAACTTTACTCAATCCGACTCTGAAGTACAGGTTTCGTACAGTGGCGTTTCAAAACTTACTCGAACTTACTCGATGACGTCAGAACTCGCGTTCCAGAAGCGGGTTGTTCAGTCCGTAGCACCGTGGTCTGTAGTAACTATACTCACGCTACCCTCCTCGATCCGGGGGGGGGGGGGGGGGGGGGGGGGTAACGTCGGATCAAATCGAGTAAATACGTCACATGATCAGTTCGTCGTCTGCTTTTTGCGCCGACAGCCGTCAAAGCTTGCTTGCTCCGTTGGTTTTGGTGGAGGACGTTCGAAATGACAAAGAATGAGGTGCAGCCATTTAGGTCTGGTTATTGCGACTTGCTGTTTTCAACGCAGGAATCAACTGCATTACATCCAGACCGTGGTACTCTTGTGGTTATTATCAGAGTGCGAGCGTAAACAGGAGCTTCTCCGCATCCTCGTCCTCGGCGTTGGAGGGAATGCCGTATTCTCACATTCAATGCTGAAAATGTTCGAACGCAGTAAACGATGAGGTAGTGTTTCTGATTCCCCCAGAGTGTATGTAATGAGAGGATAACGCTTGTAAAGCAGTGAAGGCTTCGAAGATTTCCTAATATGATCAGTCAACGACCCCTCCCCATCTCCCTCCCCAAGAAATTGCCTATGCGGAGCGCAAGTTAGTCTGCTTCTTGCATAGGGGTCGCGATAATGTCAGAACGCCGAGCTCTTATTGGCTGATTAGAAAGAAAAAAAATAGTGGGTACACCACAAGGCATCAAACATTGAGGTTTACCCTCTGTATCCTTCCACTCAAAGCCAATCAGAACTCTGCGTCGTTCTGACGTCACCGCAACCCTTACGCAAGAGGCAGACGAGTTGCTCTCGGCATAGCGGTTTGGAAGTTTTCTTTGTGATTTTGTAATCATATTCGCGTCAAGCGAATGTAGGTTACATATCACTCTTGAGAAAGCCCCCTGCGCTGCACCGCTACACCATCTGGAAGGAATTTCAGCAAAATGTAATCGTTGAAAATTAGAATGCGTGGAATATATGCGTTTAGGGCACCTGAACTAGAATTACAGCGATCGCGCTGATTGATAGAAACATATTTTTTATGTCCAACTGTAACGAGTAAGTAATTTTGATCTCAATATACAGCTCAAGAGGAAGGTGAGCAAAAGGAGCTGGTGGAGCCATCTCAGAAAACAACACGTCGTCATTAATATTATCGTCTCTTCAAGTGCTTTCTCTATGATCAAAAGGATCGTCTGTTATTGGCGCTGCTATGTTTTCTTTTTGCCGTAGTCGAAGACGGAGCCGATCCGCGTAGTATCCAGGTGATCATCCCGCCGTTCCAAAATCGAGTCGCGGAACGTTTACTCGCGATGTCACGTGGTATTACTCGCTGACGTAGAGACAGGTTACTCGGGTCAGATTTAGAACATAGTAACGTTGTGCACGATTGCTGAGCGCGTGCTGATGGCGAGCTCGTTCTGAGCATGCGCTCTAAACATCGCCCTCAAATATGGCGCCCAGTGAATACCCCCTGTACAGTGTACTATGGGGGAAAATGAAATGCGAACAGAGGAGCGCGTGGCTCACGGTACAGGCTGCGCCGCCTGAAAGTGAGCCTAGGGGCGAGGGTGCGTGGCCTACTCCGATGTGTTCACGCCCTTCGCTCGGCGCTCGCTTCGCTCGGCGGACCCTGGCAAGTTTCTTGGCCTTATTTTTTACAGAAAAAGAACTACGCTCTGCAATTTTACAAGAAAAAACCGACCTGTGAATTACACCTTTGACGAAAAGTTTAGATGTCTACGTGCAGGCGTCGACTTTTACGGTCCATTTTAGATCGAGCCTGGTGACTTGAACCACCCTATATATTGGACAGACTGGGCGGTGTTTTAACGAAAATGCTCGTGAACATCGTCTAGCGGTTCGTAACAAAGCGGGGGGACACCTTGCAGTACACTGCATGCGGTGCGGGTGTGATCCCCAGTTAGAATTAACAAAATTTATTAAAAGAGCAAATAACAAGACTGAGAGGGAAATAGTTGAAGCGTATTTTATAAAGCCCTCAGGTGACAACTGCGTCGGCACGCCTTCGATTTTACTAAACGACAAAGAAGTTTCTTTTTTATACTTCGTCTCACCCTACGATGGACTAAAGGCAGAAGATACGAACCGTCAGATCCAATCACGAGCCACTTAGACAGTGTGTGGTATTTCGCTTCGAAGCACGTATATCGGTGCCCACGTCTCGGATCACTGATTGAAATGGGCCCACAGTGGTTCGGATCGAGCAATGAGTGACTCAACAATTTCACATTGCAAAGAAAGCCACGGCTTACTGGCTCATTGCAGTGTCGAAGCTATAAAAATGACGCAGCGTTTTTGGATTCGGAGCATTATTCGTCCAAACCTAACCAATGCTAAGCGTGTCATAGTTTAGCGTGGAACGTGATTGGACCTGGCGGCCCGTGGCTTTGGCCTTTAGTCCATCGTAGGATGAGACGAAGTATAGGTGGTTTTGTGTAGTCACGTTGCACTGATACGAATGTTTAAACCATAGTCATCTGTTGTTTGTGTATACAGGTTTGCAAGTCCGGTCTCGGGGCGCCGCCATCTTGCTCAGTGGGGTGCGCTCTTGGGCGCGGCCATAATCCGATTACGACGCCTTAGCAAGGCTTCGTAATCGGATTATGACGGGTTCAAGCGCACCCCAGCGAGCAAGATGGCAGCGCCCTGAAGCCGGACTCGCAAACGTGTATATGTGCTGCTTTTATCAGATGTGGTTGGCGTGATGAGAAAGAGTGTTCACGCATGTGTGCTGGGTGGTTTGCCTTGATTAAATCAGTTGAAAGTTAGCGCCAGTCCGTGTTGTATGTGTCTCTGCTTCGTCCGTGCTTTTTTTTTCGCTTTTTAATTTTTTTACGATTAGCACCGTTGAGTGCGCTTCTCACCGCGCACTGGTGCACTGTGGAGAAGCTACACCCGCAAAGTAGAGATCTCGATTTCTCGTAACGCTGTACAACCGCGCGTCGTGTGCTTGAAAAAAAAAAATTAAAGACGTTTAAAAATTTCTGTAACGCGAAATTAGAGCGCAGCTCTTGAGGAGGAGGAGGGGAGGGTACGGAGGGAAGGGTATGCCCCTTCTCCTCTGCTCCTCGTCCTCCCCTTCTTTCGTCCCCCCCTCCTCCCCGCCTTCCCCTCCTCCTCCTTCTCTCCCCTATTCCTCTTCCTTTCTTCCTCCTCCTTACCTCCTCCCTACCTTCCCTTCCTCCTCCTCCGCACGTAACGTCAATTTTCCCGCTAAGCGGGGAAACTGAATTTGTGTTGAGGTCACGTGACGTCAATTTTCCCGCTAAATTTAGCGGGGAACTGAATTGCTGTTGAGGTCACGTGACGTCAATTTTACCGCTACATCTAGCGGAGAAACTGAATTTGTTCATAGGTGACGTGACACCAAGTCATGTCATTTTCCCCGCTCAATTTAGCGGGGAAACTGAATTGGTGTTGAGATCAAGTGACGTCAATTTTCCCGCTAAATTTAGCGGGGAATTGCTGTTGAGGTCACGTGACGTCAATTTTCCCGCTAAATCTAGCGGAGAAACTGAATTTATTCATAGGTGACGTGACACCAAGGCATGTGACGTCATTTTCCCCGCTAAATTTAGCGGGGAATTGAATTGGTGTTGAGGTCACGTGACGTCAATTTCCCCAACAAATTTAGCGTGGTTACGCCGACGCCGACGCCGCGAAACCCGGAAATGGGCGCCTAAGAGCTGCGCTCTAAAAAAAGGGGTTTGTTGATGTGACATCAACCTAGCTGTCAGTGGCATCAGCAAAGTCAGAGGTACCCAAGGCCCAAGGCGGTGGCCCGCGCCACGACCTCCCCCTCCCTCCCCCCCCCCCCCCCCCCCCCCCCCGCTAGTGACGCCACTGCTTGCAGTTAACTTTGTTAACCATAACTATAGGCAGCCTACATGATAGGCCAGATCTTGACAAGTTGCGTGCTTCATATTGGTTGTGTTTTAGAGCGCAGCTCTTAGGCGCCCGTTCCGGGTTTCGCGGCGTCGCAGTTGGCGTCACCGTCGGCATAACCGCGCTAAATTTAGCGGGAAAATCGACGTGACGTGACCTCAACACCAATTCAATTCCCCGCTAAATTTAGCAGGAAAAAGTGACGTCACATGACTTGGTGTCACGTCACCTATGAACAAATTCGATTTCCCGCTAAATGAAGCGGGGAACTGAATTGCTGTTAAGATCACTTGGCGCCAATTTTTCTGCTAAATTTAGCGGGGAAAATTTCATGCTAAATTTAGCGGAAAAATTTTCCCGCTAAATTTAGCGGAAAAATTTTCCCCGCTAAATTTAGTAGAAAAATGTCCCCACTAAATTTAGCGAAAAATGTTCCCGCTAAATTTAGCGGGAAATTTTGCGAAAATTTCCCGCTAAATGGGAGACTAGAAGGAGAGGAAAGTACGGATGAGGAGAAGGGGCATACCCTCCTCTCCGTTCCTTCCGCCTCCTCCTCCTCAAGAGCTGCGCTCTAATTCGGCGTTACAGGGGATTGTAAACGTCTTTCATTTTTTAATACTCGAGGTTTGAGGAGGAATATACTTTGCAGTTCGGTATTGGGAAATGGTTGATGAATCACATTGATTAGGTGTAGCTTGACTGGGCTATGCGTAGGATTCCGTCTTTTTGGAGTTTATTTTTCGCGAAATTCGGAGGGCGTTTTTGCGGATATCATTTTTTTTTGCCCCACATTCGGAGTATTTTGGAGTTGATTTTTGCTACACTTCCAATTTTCGGAAATTCGGAGTTTAATATTGCTGTATTCCCAATTCAAAATGCAAAACAAATATAAAAATACACTTACATAAAAGTGCACTAAGTTCATTAGAACTCGCTCCTATAAAATATTTCTCCAGTTGGATACGGCGATGGCGCCCTTCCCATTGGTATTGAACTGTCCTAAATTAAACTTAACTAGACCTACTAAACCTAAAGGGACACTAACAGGGTATTTATGCTCGCCAAGGTTTTTATTTGTACATGACATATGAGAGCCCAACTATCCAGAACCCAAATTGCGGCTCGAAATTCGTTTTCTTTCCGCCCGAAAACCGTCGATCGAGAACTGGCCCGTTTGAGTCGCACTCACTCTCTTCTCCGTGGTCACGTGCCGTTTTCTAGGGTTTAGACATATCCACCAAAGAGAATCAAAGTCGTGGGTGATTGAAGGCACACACTCAATACTAAAAATAGAAAAAAAAAAAAACATGATACCCATTTTTTGTGGCTTTTAAAAAGCTGCAAATACACTGACTTAAAAAAAAAAAAAGAAAAAAAGTAGCACCGCCACGTGACTTTTGGTAACTTTCCCCTCTATATTGCTTTTTCCTCCCCAGTCCAGTTTTGGTTTCGGTTTCAAAAAGCTGCGTTCTTTTTTTTTTTTTTTTTTTTTTTTTACTTTATTAAAATTATACGTGACGCTGTAGCAAAATATTGTGTGGGTAGTCTTCTGACACCATAATAGATCACCAGGCAAAACATAAACAATTTTCTTTAAAAGATGTCAGTGTCCCTTAAAAAAAAACCTAGAATAAACAATGATACTTTAAACTCAATAAACTTCTGGACGTAGTCGCTTGGAAACTTGTTTCCTTCCCATCTCACTCCGTAGCACTCCGGCCGCTGCGCGGGGTGGATGCTGAAGTGATTTCTGCTGTCTCATCCCTTTCTAATGAAACGTGCAAGTTCATAGCTTTCAGCCTTATAAAACAGAAGCCTTCCAGCCTCTAGTAAGCCCAAATCATAGTCTCCAAACTTTAAAGTGGAACAGTGACTTTTGTCGTGGTGCAGAAGTACAGGATGTTTGTGATAGCAAGTTCGTTTCACGCGCAATGGCACCATTCGAGTTCTCTCCCAAAACGCATCGCACTCACGGAGTGTCGCACGGAGACTGGCCGGACTGGCCTCAAACTAACGTTGCCTCAAACAAACTTGCCAAATGCACCGAGGGCAAAAGACAGATGCTGCCGCCATAAATGTTGTACAAAGAGTACCAACCTCAAACCGAAAATAGCGCATTTCTGTTCGACGTGATTGGTGGGAATGCGCGTGCGGTCGCTACCAACGTTTACGTTGGTCGCTGCAACCTGTAGTTTTTATTTGCGATGACTTCAGAAACTCGGCTGTCGTAGAGATATTTACAGACGGCGTGAATTTCCGCAACCAGCTGTCTTCAAAGCAGCTGGGGTTTACACTGGAGAAAACTGATGATGCTGTCCGCGCAGACTCTTGATCCGTTTGAGCATGGTATTATTCGTGAACCACTGAAAGGGTACGGCTTAAAACTAGTCTGTTGGAACATCCATCAAAACGTTTCGTGGGACTTTCCATTTTGATCTAGTTACAGGTAGATCAGATTTTAGCCTTGGTGAGGGCGTCGAGAACGAGAGCTTCCTCAAACAAAATACGACGGGGCAAGATAGCTGACGTAGGTAAATGTTAAACATGATGATGTTGCCCAAGCCTCGAGTGAAGTCACTATGTTTAGCTTTCTCGGATGCGTATTGGGCAGTCACAGGTTTCTGCTGGGGGATCTTTGTCGACAAATGTTCAATTTTTCACCCGCACACGGATGGTGATACAGACCTCGGGGGCCGCTGATACAGACAGACCTCGGGGGCCGCACGGCAACAGAGTGACTAAAAACTCAAATAAAGTACGGGTTGTCAATTGCTTCCTTCATGAAACAGCAGACGCTTACAATTCAAGCTCGTGTTTGATTCCGTTGCCCGCGGGACACGATTTCTATCAGAAAAACTACATACTTCTTTTCCTTTTGGTTCCGCTGTACGGTAGCAGACGACCCCTTGTCGTCTGCTTCCGCTGCTCGCCGGAGCGGGGCATGACGGGATTGCATTTTCCTCGGTGTAGAAAGTCCATGCACGCGTGGGGTGCTGACGCTGAAAGGAACTCGGAGAGTGCTACCACTCGTGGAGCACCGGCCGAAACGAACCCGCTCCACGCTGCGAGTGAGCGCGCGTGGGCACGAGTGCCGTGAAACGAACTCGCTATGAGAAATACGAACCCGGTTTTTCACACCACAAAAATAAACTTGACATCGCGGAGAGCTCAAACTCCGTCAGAACGTAGCCCCAGTCATTCGAGCAAGATGCCAAAGTTTCAGCACCAACCGTTATCTTATAAGCGATTTTCTGAAAATTTAAATGGAAAAATGGCGGCCGACGGAGCTCTCGAATACATGGAGCTCTATGGCGCCAAAAACCGAAAACGGGCGAAAATGGGCTCCATTTTCGCCCGCCTTATAACTTCTGAATAAGATAACGGTTGGTGCTGAAACTTTGGCATCTATTGGTCGAACGGCTGGGGCCACGTTCTGACGGAGTTTGAGCTCTCCGCGATGTCTATTTAATTTTTGCGGTGCGAAAAGCCGGGTTCGGATTTCTCACAAACACCCGTTGTCCTGAATGAGCCGCTGAGGAGAAAATACAGCCCTTTTGTCAGTGGTCTGAGATTTGAAAGGAAACTGGATTGGCCATTACTCAACATCACTGAATGACCCTGTACACTGTGACCCTGTACCAAGCCTATTTGCAAATTACCGTCTTTTTAGTTTTTCCCTTTTAACATTTTGACCTCGAAATTCGGTGTTTATCGAATAAATCCGAAGTGACAAAAATTTTTCGGGCGGGTTTCGGATTTATTTGATGCGCCAAGAAATTAAGAGAGAGGAGGATACGAGAGCACGCGGGAGCGATAGAACGCTGCGTTGTGGTTGAAAGGATATTAGTGGGTACACGTGAAGCTAGCAGCCTTTTTCTCCACTGTACTTGTCGAACACGTTCGAATGCGTGCCAAATGCTGGACACCGGCGTTCTATCACGTTCCACAAGTGCAGTGGAGACAAAGGCAGTTAGCTCGATCTAGGTCTACTTACTATAACGGTGATGGAGGCGGCATTTTACCTTTTGCAGCAGGCTCTGTAGCGGGCAAAATATTGGTTTGGAGCAGCCACTGACGCTTTTGGAGTCGACGCCATCTGTTAGCACACCACTTGAGAATGAAAAAGTGATAGCATCTCCAAACGAGTTGTGATAGTGATCAAGGTTTCCTCTTTGATACTCGAGCATATTACTTATTATCGTTTGGGATAAGGAGAAGGCGTAAAAGGAACACAGTTGTTCTTATTTAAGGCTCTAGTCAGAGTAGGTTTAATTTACAACGGGAAATGGTTGAAAAGTGAATCATAACGGAAAACATTTACTTGAGATGAATCCGCTCTCCCCTCCCCATTTGACACTGGGTAGTTTTAGCATGTAAATATAATTTCTGTAGAATGCCAGCAAGAACCAGCATATCCGCTAACACGTCTTCCAATAAAAATCCGTCCCGTAAGTTCAATAATTAAGCCTACCAAACTCAAGACTCCAGTTTCATAAACAGTAAAAACAACCACCCAAAAACATTATAAAAGCCTACACTTGTGCTTTAAAGGTGACTTTAATCATTAGCGGCGTAGGAACCAGAGTTACATCAAAGTTCGCTGCTTTTTCGATCGACAGTGATGCAATTGACCCGAGTCATTTTGTAGCAGTTTGGAGCAGCCTAAAGTCCATTATGGAGCAGCAAAAAGTACTAATGGAGCACAAGCACACACTTTTTATTTGTACCACTGTGAATATTTTAAGATTCGTGTGTTGGCCTATCCAACTAAAAACATGCATGCTTTGCCTTCACACTTCTGTGCAATGGCAGGTTTGATTTCCTCAAACACAGAGCTAGCTGTTTAGTTGCACGTGGAAGCACTAGGCATGACAAGATGCTGATCGACGAAGGACAGTATAGACTGATGTAAATGATCATTTTAGGTACAAAATAAAACGTAAACTGAATAGTATATTCCACTAAAATAATGTTAGAATAATCTGGAGCACACAAATTGATGTTTCATTCAAGTTCTAACGGTTGTGATAAAACGAAAATTCTTAATTCAGATTAAAAAAACAAGACTTTATTATGAAATTTTGAAAATTGATGGCATTTTGTATGTCGAACCTTGTAATGAAAGAGACCAGCATGTGAACGATAATTATGCCTTCAACGACCAGAGCGGATCCAAGAAGGGGGGGGGGGGGCGGCCGCCCCCCCAAACAAAGTCGACCTCCCCCTTCTCGGAGGGCAATTTGACATGGGTGGACTAGAGTGCCTTCATGTCCGCACACATGAAGGCTCCCTAGGGTGGACCCCCGGTGCGCACGAAAGAATGGGAGAATAGTATCCTTACAAATTTTCCGCCCCCCCCCCCCCCCCCCCCCCCCCCCCAAAACGGAGTTCTGGAACCGCCCCTGTCAACGACCCAGCCAAAGTCGTTAAGCTTCTTTCTGCTGCTTCACCTAATTTAGTTTTAATTTATTCTGTTGACTGCACCTCGAGCGGATAACACAATTATAAAGGTGAAAAGACTGCAATTAGTGTCCAGGCGAACTGATGGTAGCTAATCATGTTATTAAACACACGAGACTGTGGCGAAAAAAAAACGAAAAAAAAAAAAAACTTTTATTCAAAGGAAACACAGAAGGGAACGTCTCAATTGTTCCCTTCCGAGTTCAAATAAAAATAAAGTTCTCATAAATTTACTTGCGAGAACCCTCGCTAAATTCCAAATTTGAAAAAGATATCGCCACAGTTTAATTCAAATTTTTACTGCAACTAAGAGTTGTTACATTAACTCAAGAAATTCTTTTTTTTTTCTTCAATATACCCGACGCTTCCATGTTTAACATCTCGCTCTTAGGGAATGCTTTCCCTTTAGCACCTGGATGCGCTGTGGTGAAGCAAGATAAGCATAATTGCGATGCTTACTTTGTGGTTGTCGTTCACTACTGTACACAAAAGCGTGGTGACAAGCGCACTCAACAAAGCTAACTTACACGCCAGAGCAGTCTAAGAACATAAGAGACTGCGAAAATTCAGAGTAATGCCAGTGTTTGGCACTGACAGAGAGATTAAATAGGATAGTGTGTTATTTGCGGCTAAAACCGAGGTTTGAAAATTTGCAGAAGCCTACCATGACGATACAGACGTGTAGTGGGGCCTGGGCCATCAGTGAAATAAAATTGTGAGGTAATATTGGCGCGAGTTCCTCACATTTAAGTTAAATGTAGCAAGATGTAGCAGGGTAAGCCCTTTGGCGCAGTTTGGCGCAGCAATCACATCACTGGGTCGACAGGTGCACGGGAACTACCGCGACTACCATATTTATTCAAATATATATATAGACCCGTGTTTTCTTATATCTGCTGTTTCTTTTTTAATTAGAGATTTAACTCACAATTAGGGCAAAGAAGGTCGACCTGTAATAATCCTGAGCATAATTTGCATGCCTATCACGCTAAGCCAGGTGCTCCCCCAAGTCAGCCGCTGCTCCTAGCACTCCAGTGCAGAGCGGTGAAGCTCGATGAGCACATGCTGGTGAAAGGCGATGAAGGTTTTGAACCGAGCGGCGCAAGTGCCAAGGTGCTCTGCAGCCACGGAACAAAGGCATGTGCCAGACATGATAATCAATTGATCTTATCAGAAGTACAAGACCCTGGTTCTGTTTTATCGCAGTAGCCACAATGTGCAATCCTGCTATTTTGCAGTTTCCCCGAAACTGTTGGTTCCTGCAATCGACAGGAAATCTAGACGATGTCGGCGATCAGCCGGCCAGAGTGGTTGATGTCCAACATCAACGGCTCTGGCCGGTTGATTGACAGCACCAAAGTGCGACATCATGGCATTCGTAATCTCCTTGCACGTGTTCTTTCAGAGGCTAAACCAAATCAAGCGCAGCGAATGTCTTGACTTGCGCTTTTAGTGTGTGTTCTAGCCTTTGACTGTGCATCGACCTAAGACGAAACAAGCTATACGGCGAGTAGTTATCTTGTGAAATTCATATTTGTACAATTTTTCTTTCCTTCTACTTCTCCAGATATTAGGGTCGGCCAATAGTAAAACAATTTTTTTTGCATTATGCCCGTCTCAGCGCAGGTGTGGCGTAATTCTTAGCAAAAACGGCGTTTTGGTGCAAGATGTAGCACTTTAGTTCCTGGCACAATTTGGCGCAGCACTTGCACCACTGCACTAATTATTCGAACCAGAGCTCGGCATTCCGACATCCCCTTGCACTCTCGTCTCTTGCTCTCCCCGTTTCTTGGCGCAAAGGCTTACGTTTTGTTCAGTTGACTTATCTGAATAGACCAACAAATCTTCGTGAAAGCAATAAGCTAAGTTTAGATTAAAATTAGCTACAGCAGTTGAATGAAAGCTTGGGAATAGCATTAATTCAGCCATATTTTTAAGGCATAGTTTTTGTCCAAATGCATTTTCCATAGTCACAAATCTCTATCTGCGCATAATCAAACTATATTTGCAACCTAAACATGTTTTGCAATAATGCTAAGTGCTTGCATAGAAATGGGAAGGCAAAATACTGTCACTCGGTTGGAAAGACCAAAATGTGAATCTTAACATGGTATCCACAGTGGAATGAATGAGAATGAAGAGTATGGTTGTACTCCAAAAATGGCGGAAACCAATCACACCACAGGGTTTCCTATCAAACCGCATCTGTGCCAGAGGTCCTGCTCCCTGCGATGAAAGCACACAACTACTGCTTTGCCTCGTAGAATTTCTCGTAGAAGGAAGTGTGACACTCACCGGCGAAATAAAACACAGTTCGAATGACACTGCAAAAAGCTTCTATTCTTGGGTGCACCTCCATCGTGCGAAGAATACATAGCGGCGTACCCTAGCTGCGCGCTTTGCAGGATCGTTGGCACAAAGATGCGCTTCGATAGAAAACTGAAACCACGAAATGCGTCCAAATTGTTTTTTAGAACGCTGCCAAATGCTGCATGTACCTCTATCTTCTTAAAGTGGGCGGATATAGTAATTTGCAACGACGCCCAAATTTAGCGACAAAGTGAATCACTAAAAATAATCAACTTACGAATGTTATTATTTTCCCGAATAGGCACCACATCGCTCTTTCTGCCGTGATGCATAGTTTTCAGTGAAACGATTTGGCCGACGTTCCACAAAACATTCGGTAGAGAGAAAATAAATGTTAAGAGTGAAAGAACAGCCTGCCCAATTTGAGATGAAATCACCCAATGCATTTGCTCAATCCTCAGTATCAACTAATAGTATTGAGGCAAATGGTATTTCCTGTATCAATACTTCAAACACCTGTACAAGCACTGCCAATTTACCTAAACGTTTCATTTCTTAATTCACATTTCCACCACGTGCAAAACAAATATCACGGGCCAACAATTCCCATAATATTTATCACTCGGTGCAGTTTCTTTTCTTCTCTGCCAAAATTACGTTATAACTGCTTCCGGTGCACTTTTCTAAGAATTAGGAGACCACAGAGACGGCGTAAGGATGCGATAGACTTTATTCATAAATCTCTCAATTTTTCTTTTGACGCGTGTGCTAACACTACGAAAAACAAAACATTTGCTCGCTAGAAAGTGATGCAACACCAGTCATTTATACAAGCACCTCAACTTCGTAGAAGCCAAACACTTTTCTGAGCAAAAATCCGTTCCGCCAACCTTAAAGTGGAGAAAAAAAAAAAAAAAAAAAAAAAAAAAAACAGAAAAAAAAAATAATAACTTTTTTAAGCAATGCCAGTCTCCGTAAAAACACCGGAAAACTGTGTCGGAGCTAACACAGTTAACGGCTCGCTCGTCAAGGACGCTCTCTGGAAGGAAAGAATCTCGTGTATGTCGACTGAACACATGGGCGAACTCTTGGCTTCGTTTTGCTTTTCGTTCGTCCTCCTTTTGCATAGTTCCTCGAGACAAGATTCCACTTAAGCGAGAAATAAACGCTGCATTGACACCTATGGTCGGTGACAGCCTAAGGCAGCGGGACAAGCTCGTCCAACAAACCCCTCTACTCTTTCCACTTTCGCAGAGCGAATGCTAGAGAGGAGGCAAGGATGAACTGGCCTCTTCTCCGGTGTTTGCTCAGCTAAAATGGAAAGAGTGGAGGGCTTCGCGGGAGGAACTTGTCCCACTCTCCAAACTCGCCACAGACTATGATACAGCAAGGTTGTGCTAACGACCTTGCACGCAAAGGAGCAAATTTTGCGCAGTGCAATAACGATCTGGCCGCATTTGTTTAAGGCCGAATTTCGAGAGAAAAAAAAAAAAATAAAATAGCTGGCCAGTGGGCAATGTCTAAGAGAACACAGTGTCAATTCCTAGGGCAACGTCTGTGAGTACTTTCTCTTTTCAGCTCGCACGCACACTGGTCCTGCAGTGTTTCCTTCCTAGTTCCGCCAAACCAAGCACCTTTTCCTCGCACCTCGTGGCGACTTTGTCGAGGATAAATTGTACCGACAAGTCCTTTCCCCCCGCTCTCTTAAAAGAAACGAGGGACGGAGACCTTTCCTTTTTTTCCTTAAAAATGGGAGTATACTTAAAAAAAAATATAACAACAACGAAAAACGAGTGTCCCGCCGTACACCGAGTCTTTCTCCTAAAGTATGGCACCTGGCCAGACTCGTAGTTATATGTACAATTCATAGAGCTTTTTTTGTAGCATTCTCAAACTGAAAACAGATCCGTCCGTCCGCCTTTGACGGAAGGCGTCGCCGTAATAAGTGGATACGTCAACTCTTGCCGGTAGGGCCCAGATCGAAACAAAAGACGAGCAAAGATCCGAGTTTGGGAGGGCTCGGAAGACCGCAGTGAAAGAGCGCTGTCAACGAGTACCATCAATGACGCACGTCGGTGACCGCCATCAATGACTGTGTCTCGATGACAATCCTCCGTCTCCGCTAAAAAAAAAAAAAAAAAAAAGGAGAGACAACAAATGAGAAAGGCAGCCAGATCTTAGCCACGCTGCCCCAGAATGCACAGCATCGATCCAAAGGACTTAAGGCACATGAAGTTTCTTCCCGCAACGCGTGAAACAGACCCGAAAAACGAGAAACATTAGCGGAAGAAGAAAAGAGAACGAGAGGGAGTGGAAATAATAATAATAAAAAACAAAAAGAAATGACGCTCACGGTTGTCTGCATTCGCAATGACTTTCACCAGGAAATTGCTTTGTAAAACGAGTACAGAAACCCCGACGCAAGGGCGTGGCTCAGTGGGCCCAGCGTCAAACAAACCTCGCTCTTAAAAGAAGCGAGTAGCGCAAAAAAAAAAAAAAAAAGCAAATGACATGATGTGCTTCGCTGCACGTATGTGTGTTTGTGTGTACGCGTGACCGAGACGCTTCTTGCGGGGCGTCCGGTGCAGTTTTCCACCGGCAAACGAGAGGAGAAAAGAGGGAAAGGAAGAAAGAAAAAAATAATAAAACCACGAAATAAAGAAGAGAAGATGTAAGACTGATGAAAGAAGACGCCATCTCTGAGCTGGGGTCATTGGCACTGCACACAGATGTCAGCTCACAGCAGCACCTAAAATGGTGGCATCCCATCTGCAAAGAGAAACGACAGGCCCGGATGTATAAACCTAAAGTTTGGTTGGGGACAACAAAAAGAAAAGACGAGGAAAAAAACAACAACAACAACAACCAGTGTTGTACAAGATACGTAGGATCCTTCGTTTTTGGGTAAAGCCCAATATTTCCCAGTATTTATCCCCTCACTGTGTTTCTCGGAAATCGGGCTTAAAAACCGATTTTCTCCCCGAATTGAGAAATTGGATTGCACCATTTTTCCAAATTCCTCCGCTCCAGAATATTTTCTAGAAGCAAAACGTTGGTAGGAACGTGTGCACTACCTCCAGACCTCAGAGGCAGACCTACATTCTTTTGACTTCAGGGAACTGAACTGACATAAATCAAACCCTAAAATGGCACTTTTATGCCTTCCGTGAAGTATCTTGCCCTTCTTTCCTATCCGTTTTAAACAGGGAGAAAACATAAATAATAAATAGATAAGGATAAAAATCTTACCTCAAATTAATTTTCTCAACAGGAAGAGCAGGTAAGATTTTTATCCGTATCTTTTCTCTTATTTACTATTTATGTTTTCTCACTGTTTAAAACGGATAGGAAAGAATTAAAACGGATAGGAAAGAACTTTCCTATCTTTGCGCTACTCGCTTTTTTTAAGAGCGAGGTTTGTTTGACGCTGGGCCCACTGAGCCACGCCCTTGCGTCGGGGTTTCTGTACTCGTTTTACAAAGCAATTTCCTGGTGAAAGTCATTGCGAATGCAGACAACCGTGAGCGTCATTTCTTTTTGTTTTTTATTATTATTATTTCCACTCCCTCTCGTTCTCTTTTCTTCTTCCGCTAATGTTTCTCGTTTTTCGGGTCTGTTTCACGCGTTGCGGGAAGAAACTTCATGTGCCTTAAGTCCTTTGGATCGATGCTGTGCATTCTGGGGCAGCGTGGCTAAGATCTGGCTGCCTTTCTCATTTGTTGTCTCTCCTTTTTTTTTTTTTTTTTTTTCTTTTTTTTTTAAAAAAAAAAGAAAAAAAAAAAAAAAAAAAAAGGAGAGAAAACAAATGAGAAAGGCAGCCAGATCTTAGCCACGCTGCCCCAGAATGCACAGCATCGATCCAAAGGACTTAAGGCACATGAAGTTTCTTCCCGCAACGCGTGAAACAGACCCGAAAAACGAGAAACATTAGCGGAAGAAGAAAAGAGAACGAGAGGGAGTGGAAATAATAATAATAAAAAACAAAAAGAAATGACGCTCACGGTTGTCTGCATTCGCAATGACTTTCACCAGGAAATTGCTTTGTAAAACGAGTACAGAAACCCCGACGCAAGGGCGTGGCTCAGTGGGCCCAGCGTCAAACAAACCTCGCTCTTAAAAAAAGCGAGTAGCGCAAAGAAAAAAAAAAAAAAAAGCAAATGACATGATGTGCTTCGTTGCACGTGTGTGTGTTTGTGTGTACGCGTGACCGAGACGCTTCTTGCGGGGCGTCCGGTGCAGTTTTCCACCGGCAAACGAGAGGAAAAAGAGGGAAAGGAAGAAAGAAAAAAAATAATAAAACCACGAAATAAAGAAGAGAAGATGTAAGACTGATGAAAGAAGACGCCATCTCTGAGCTGGGGTCATTGGCACTGCACACAGATGTCAGCTCACAGCAGCACCTAAAATGGTGGCATCCCATCTGCAAAGAGAAACGACAGGCCCGGATGTATCAAACCTAAAGTTTGGTTGGGGACAACAAAAAGAAAAGACGAGGAAAAAAACAACAACAACAACAACAACCAGTGTTGTACAAGATACGTAGGATCCTTCGTTTTTGGGTAAAGCCCAATATTTCCCAGTATTTATCCCCTCACTGTGTTTCTCGGAAATCGGGTTAAAAACCGATTTTCTCCCCGAATTGAGAAATTGGATTGCACCATTTTTCAAATTCCTCCGCTCCAGAAATATTTTCTAGAAGCAAAACGTTGGTAGGAACGTGTGCACTACCTCCAGACCTCAGAGGCAGACCTACATTCTTTTGACTTCAGTGAACTGAACTGACATAAATCAAACCCTAAAATGTCACTTTTATGCCTTCCGTGAAGTATCCTTTGCCCTTCTTTCCTATCCGTTTTAAACAGTGAGAAAACATAAATCATAAATAAGATAAGGATAAAAATCTTACCTCAAAATTAATTTTCTCAACAGGAAGAGCAGGTAAGATTTTTATCCGTATCTTTTCTCTTATTTACTATTTATGTTTTCTCACTGTTTAAAACAGATAGGAAAGAACTTTCCTATCCATTTTAAACTTTCCGTAACGTAACATTTTAACTATATTAACTTCTAGCCTTTAATGCGAATGCGTTAAAGTTTTAAATGCTTTTGCATTAACTATCCCATGGAGCGGAGCCGGCGGCGTCTCTAACCGCAAAAAAATGTGAACAAAATGCCCATTCTTCCATTGGCTGAGCAAAACGGCTCCTAGATAGCCATTGGTGGCCGCTTCACGAGAGCATGCGCTCGGCCGCTGGCCGCAACCTCGCCAGTAGCGAAACGTGGCCGTCCGGACCAGTACACCGCGGACGAACTAAGAGAGCGGAAGAACGACATTTATGCTTTCGCATTCACAACTCGCAAGAAATGCTTGGGTGTTCTCGGAATTCTGTCCCGTAAGTTGCTGGGCTTCTTTTGTCGAATGCGACGATTGGTTATCCACGAGCTCTGTGGGAGAGTGCAGGTTTTGTTCATAAGAAGTGTGTTGATTGCTCAGTATATGTAGTCCTATACTATCAATTAAAAAGAACTTTGTTACTTTGTAACAGAAGTCATTCATGAGCAAGGTTTGTCGGATTAAACATACATGCTTCAGGTCCTCTACAGTGTTCTTGTCCACCTTCAAGGCTGCTGTCGCTGTATTTTTTTCTCTTACATAAGATGCCTATGCCGTCCCGCTAATGCTGTTATAACGAGGGACTACCATATTTATATACCGTATTTACCCGCAGAATGAACACACTTTTTTGTCCGAAAAATCAATGCAAAGTTGGGGGGGGGGGGGGGGGGGCGTTCATTACGCGAAGTAAAATTTTTGCGTCTGTATTTACTCGCATAATGAACGGACCTTTTATCCCGAAAAATCGACGTAACTTTTTATCTCTTTGCGCGCAGCGCGCGACTCAAAAACCAAACTGCGATGCGCAAAAAAAAAAAATGCTCCTCTCCATGTTTTTTTTTTTCTTGCTTCCGTGTTTTTTTTTTTTTTTGTTTTTTTCCCGCCTTTCGCAAGCTGTTTTGTTTGCCCACGCTTCTCCGCTTTTCTTTCTTATCTCCTTGCGCGCGCCGCGCGACCCCGGAACCAAACTGCGCTGTGAAAAAAAAAAAAAAAAAAAAAAAAAAAAAAGAAAAGAAAAACAAAAACTCCTCTTTATGTTTTTTTCTTTTCTCTTGGTTCCCTGTTTTTTTTTTTTTTACCGCTTTTCGCAAGCTCTTTTGTTTGCCCACGCCAATGCATTCGCGACCTCGCTCACCAGGATAGAAAAGTGCGTTCATTTGGAGGGCTTCTCGCTTCTCTTTCCAAAGTGCGAGGAGGAGGCGAGGGCAGGATGCCTTCATTATGCGCGCTTTGCTTAGGTGAGGGCTTCTTCGTTTCTCTTTCTTATCTCCTTGCGCACGGCACCCGACCCAAAGTCCATACTGCGCCGTGCCAAAAAAAAAAAGCTACTCCTCTCCATGTTTTTTCTTTTGCTTCCGTTGGATATTTTTTTTTAATTTTTTCGAAATTTTGAGAGCCGACTTGGGGGGTGCGTTTATTACGCGAGTGCGTTCATTGTGCGAGTAAATACGGTAACTTAATTAAAACCAGCTGCTTCTTCATCTATTTAGTAAGGTCGTCCGATTACTGCATCCTGCCATTTCAGTTTAAATCTTTTTTTTTTTAGCACGAGCAGAAAATCTGGTTACCAGTTTTTAACATTTTTTTCTCTTTGTATGAGGCTGCTAAGATTGTTCTTCTTTATATACAACAAGAAGTTGATCCATGAGTACAGAAGTTCTTCAGCCCTAACAGTGGCAGAAAGTGTAATCAAGTTCACCACGGAGACTAGTGATTACTAGCAGCAGCCATACCTGACTTCTCTGAGCAAAGAGTAACCAGAACAGGCAGGAAAATGCAAACCAATCTTTAGTAATTCGATCGACAGTGTAAAAAGCACACATCGTTCAAGCCCAACAGGTATAACATACACATAGTATCCACATTTTTGCTACCCAAACTGCAAAGTCAGCTCCTCACCCGATCCTCCAAGAGCATGTTCCGTGACACTCAGGCACAGGGACTCCAGTCTGTTGTTGATTTCAGGATCGTTTGCAGAGTTGTCTGCAGCGCGGCCTGCAACGAGCAGGCCACATCGGTCGGCGCCATTTTTAAGCACCGAGGCCCAATTGCCCAGAACTCTCTCCCCAACAAACTTCTACTTGCTTGCATCGCTCCCAACTAAGTCCCGGACACAAAACACAGGTGACACCATCCGTCTTACTTTAACCATCTATTCTTTAGCGGGCGCTTTCACCTTCTTGCCCGTATTTGCGACGAAAAAAAAAAAGAAAAAAAAGAGGACCGGATGCAAGAAACGGCTTGCTAAACACTTCGTGCAGCCCACACATACTCTGGGAGCATCGAAAGCTCATGCTACGTTTCGAAACCCAGCAGTGGTGGTCCAGCCATTTTAGGTTTTGGAGCCATTTTTGGAACAAGAAAAATCCAATTTTGGAGCAGGGAAAGTCTCGTTTTGGAGCACCTTGGTATCAGGAAAACTAAATATTTTGGAGCAGCACGAACAAATAGCAGTTCTGTGCTGCTTTTGCTGGTGGTGCCAGTGCTCCTTCATTAAATCAGATCGTGCAGCACATTAGAAACCGCAGGTTAGCAGTAGTACTGCCCTTGGCAAAGTGCCCCTCCACAGCTTTCAAACAAGTCCACAACATAAAACATTACCACTAACCTCTTCAACACAGAATAGCGTTTTGTTTGCTGCGATTTATGTTGGTAGAGGCCCTCAATAAGCGTTTTACACGTTTGACGTTTCGGAACGGGTGGTGCGCCAGTGGCGGCTGCGGCGATTTGAGACTTTCAACTGTGGCGTCAAATAACGAGGTTTGATTTCGAGAGTTAGAGAAAAAACTTGTGGCGTACGTCGTGGAAGTACGCAACCCTGTGTCAAATGCGCACCTATATAAATATTTTCCCAGTACACGATGTGGGGGGGTTCGCCGACCTACACTCCAGTCGACTTACAAACGTGTAAATACGGTTCCTCACTGGCAGCAGTAATCCGCGGCCGCGATTCTAACCCAGAAATATGGGGCTCGGTACCCATCCCCACCTTTTTAAGCTTGGTAAGCGTAGTACGAGCGTGCGGTCATGTAATCACTAGCAGTAAAAGTACAGGCTAAATTTATCTACAGCTTGAACCACGGTCGATATAACCTAAGTCGGGCCGACCTCTCACTGTGTAAACGTTCAAAACAACTTGGTTTGTTTCAGTTCGATCGTGATAAATATACTCCGGGCGTCCGAGGATCTGAAACTATAACGATTTATTAAACATGTTTGTAAGCTCCATACTCAATTCACACGCAGCGCGACAACCAAGTGGGTTACCAATCGTTCACGGCATTTGACATGAAAAAGAGCACGCCACAATTCGCAACAAGGAAATTAAGCAATGACCACGCAAACGAAAAGAGAACCACGATGGGTATTGATGCCGCTGGCGTGCCTGTGAACGAGCGTCCGAGCAAATTTCTACTATGGAGTCTGTAACTTACTAGGCGCATGCAGAAAAAACAATTACTCACAACTGCTCATCTTCAGGAGGACTTAGCAGTGGCGATGCAGAAATGAGCAACCACAACGCCGCATATCTCAAAGGTCGCAACAAAACAAGAATGCCCAATAATGACACTGCACTGGAAGCCTGGATTAGATTGTGATCGCTATTTTCCACTGGGTTCCCAGTTGAAAACGCCCTTCCTCCAAAAAAAGGATTCATTCACGGACCGACTACCTCTTTTTGGCGCAGTTTGGCGCAATTTGCGTCTTTAGGCGCAGCAAGGCGCAGGCAAAGGGGAATTTATTAAAATGGCGCAATAGGCAGAGCTGGACCACCCCTGAACCCAGGTAACCCCCCAGAAGAGACATTTACTGCCGTAGAGACGAGCAGCAAGCACCGCATTACAATGGACCCTCGACGTGCCCTCCCCGCCAAGGGTTGGTGCAAAGTGGAGAGGGGGCGGCACAGACCTGCAGCTGCCGCGGCGGCGACCTGCTGCTTGTAGAGTGAAGCGGCGGCCACCACCGGACTCGGACGCACTGGGGCCGAGTGGGTCCTCTGGATCTGGATGTGCGGCTTGTTCAGGTGCTGGGGGACATGTGAGGGCAGAGAGACTCAGGACGACACCCACCGAGAAACAAGCGTCACCTCGCCGTTACGAGAGAGCCCAGAACGCGCCTTCGACCCGTGCATTTAGCGTCCCGCAATGGCCGTGCATCAGAGGCGGCCCCGCGGCCGGTAACAAACTACCGTAGAACCTCGTCGATACGTTTTTCGGGGGACTGGAAAAATAAAATGTACAATCCGTGAAAACGTATCGAACGACACCGCCATTCGGGGGGACGCAAGAGACGAGAAGGGTAGCAACCGTCACGCAATGATTTGTTTTACGCAAACATTCGTAGGTGTGAACTCAAACTAAAATTGGTGTATAAAAACCATGTGAACATTCATAGGTATAAACTGAAACAACCATACTGCAAAAGTGTGTAGGCGTGATCTCGAATAGGTCCAGAAAAAGTTTGCAAATATTCGTCGGTGTGAAGTCGAACGTGTCTGAAGCTTGTGATTTCCACCCGACGCTTTGGGTGGCTGAAACATGGGCAAGCGACGGAGTCCTGGGCGTGTGGAAAGGCGTTTGCCGATGCCCTTGTCCCCGTGCAGCTGTGCGCAACACCGCGCTTTTCACGAATTTTTGCTGGAGGTTGACTCGAAAAGAGTATTTATTGCCTGGCAGCGAAGCACCTTTTATTGACAAGCAAGACAAAGATGGTGCATTGTTTCCTTTTGTCCGTTCGCTCGTTCAATTTGTAGCGCACTTGTTGGTTTCACATGTAAAGAAAGCTGCAGCAAGTGTTCCCGGCCAACGCACGGCAGGTTCTGGTACTCCTCCAGGTCTGTGTCGAGAAGCTTCCGTCGAAACTCGTCTAGCACGCCGTGCTCCGTCCTGCACATCCATCTGGGCTCTCATCCGGCAAGACAGAGACCCAATGAGGTCGGGAAGGACCTTTTTGTGCCTGTGGTGAGTCGAAGTGTTGCGCGCGAGTGCACGGGGATGAGGACACAGGCAAACGCTCCTTCGCAAGCCCGGGACTCCGTTGCTTTTATGCCGACCCTCCTTGAGCAGGACCACATTTGCGTTAAGCCTTGGGTCAGTAAAGCTAATGGCACTTCGCGCTAAGCCTTCCGCCGTGCACTGTCTCGCGCAACACGTAACAACGGCGCACGACGATTATTTTTCGTACTAATGCGATAGCACTGCGACCATAGCAACAAACGTCGCATTAGCTCTTGGACGACGGTGACACTGCGCAGTCGTTAACTGGTTTGGTCAATTCTCGCTGTTCGTCGTCTCCCCCTCCGTGCAAATGAGCTTGGGAGGTGGACGATCCGCGGACGTTTCGTCACGTGATCAGTCCATCCGCGAATCGGCCGGTGGCTTTTTGGACGTAAAAACTGGGAAAGTCAATGCACTAAACAGAAAATTGATACATATTTTCTTAAGGGAGCTCAGCGGGACCGGTGCCTTCGAACGTAAAAGCAGGGGAAAATGCAAAAAGTCAGGAACAGATTGACAAATTCCACTGCATGTCGCTAAAAGTAAAAGCTCCGGCAAAAAAGACGATCGAATGCGAGTGCAGGTATCGCCACGGCGTGCCAACCTCGGCTCTAGAAGCTTTGCTGGACCGTCAGGCAAAAAAGCGACCTACGGCAGAACGGGCACCCGACGTACCCACCTCTGCTGCCGCGCCACCGTCGAGATTGTGACGAACAATGGTAAGACAGAAGTTCGCGACTGTGAGGTGGAAATCGAGGGATCACAAATGAGGACGTGATAAGCACGGCGGTCGGAGATGCGCTCCAGGCACCGTATTACTGCCTCCGCCTGATTTTAACATAATGGCTTCCCTACAGTGACTGGCTCTACAAGGAGTGATCCTGCAGATGCCCGGCCCCCTGCATGCGCTCGTTGCCTCCCGCCGTGCTTCAGCGTCGCGTGCACACTCCGAGCTTACGGGACACCAAGGTGTTACCAAAGGTAGGAAGCTCGGGCGGGGGCGGGGACAACTTGGGGACCTCCCCGCTGTTCTCATCTTGTCGACGATTGGTTTTGCATTTGGCACCTTGCATCTGTTTAATACAGAGGCCTCGAAGCGTGGGAGCATACACACTCGAGAGATCGGACATAAGGTGGCTCGGTGCAAGGAACAACTCAACAACAGTGGTCGCGGCCCCGCCAAAAAGTGTGACAATTTGTGAGCGAGACCTTCCCGACCAAACTCGACTACTGACTGTATATCATGTGGCATTTCTCGAACATTCAATTTCTCCGTTTTATAAATACAACTTTTTTTTTTTCTCACAACCACCGTCCTGGGAGGCCGAGACTTTTTTTTTTTTTTCTCGCTTACCATCACACCTCTGCGCTCGGTCCTTTTGGCCGTGACCCCCCTCCGACCGACCCTGGCGTCTTTGCCCTCACCTCCTGGAGGCTGGGCCTCTTGATGACCATGGCCAGGGGGTTGCCTCCCCCTCCCACGTCCCCCCCGAAGAAGAGCCCCGCCAGCGGGGGCCTGCCCAGGGGGGCCCTGCCCACGGCCTGGGGGGGGACTGGCCCCCCCGGGTGGGCTCCCAAGGCCAGCGCCCGAGTGGGTCCAGGGGCCAGGCAGGAGGGCCCGCCCAGGGGACCCAGGGGGCCCCCAAAGTCCCCTCCGCCTACCAGCGGGGGAGGGGCACCGCACCACCTCCTGTGCAAGCGAGGAAAGAAAAGAGGAAAAAAGATAGTTGATTAACGTAGAAGTTTGGGCTAGTTGATATGCAGACATAATTAAAAACAAAACAGCGCTGTGTCCTGTCGATTACCTTTTAATTTGTCCTCGTCTTTGCGCCGTTTTGTTATTAGAAAAAAAAGAGTACAAAACGATTGAGGCTACGTGGAGCAATTGATGGTTATGGACTTTGTTCCTTTTTTTAATTTTTTTCAGCTGCATTTCATGAGAAAATTGTCACGAAGAACTATCACATCAACATCTCAGTGTGGAAATGGATGTCACGTGACCCCGTCATGCGACTTCAAATCATGTGATGTAAATTACCCTGCTAAATTTAGTGGGGAGATGGACGTCACATGACCACATCATTTGAGTTCAAGACGTGACATCCATTTCCCTGCTAAATTTAACGAGAAAATTGATGTCACATGACAAAAATATGTGACAACAATTACCCTGCTAAATTTAACGACAAAATGGACGTCACATGACCATGCCATTTGACCTTAAAGGACACATGCAAAGGAAAAAAACTTTCTTTTAAACAGGCTAGATGGAAAAAATATAATAAAACAAATTTACAACGAAGAAAAAAAAAATTTAGGGCTATATTTACGGCGCAAAACGAATTTGTAGTTGGCGCCCGCGGGAGCCGCCGCTGGTCACGTGGTAGGCCTACGCGCCGCCGCGTTGCGTCACTACCACTGCAAAGTGATGCCGCCGCCGCACGCTGAGCATTGTGCGAACGCCGCTTCAACGCGTTTCTCCATGCCGCCGTCGCCGCCGCCGCACAAGTTCGTCTGGTTCGGGGCGCCGCCGCCCCGAACCAGCCAGTAACTTTTAGAGCCTTTGGGCTCTAAAAGTTACTTATGAATCTTTTTTTTTTTTTTTTTATAATTCAAACAAAGATGAATAAGTTACTTTTAGAGGCCATAGGAAGGTTCCGAGAGAGCGCAAACACCACGTGACAAATATGGGCCCGTCACGTGATAAATAAGGGCCACTTTTCCGCGGCGCCCGCGGGTGCCAACTACAAATTCGTATAGTGCCGTAAATATAGCTCTAAAAATTTTTTTTCTTCGTTGTAAAATCATTTTACGATATCCCTTTTCCATCTAAGCTGGTTAAAAAAAATGTTTTCTTCCTTTGCATGTGCCCTTTAAGACGTGACGTGATTTCTCCGCTAAATTTAGTGGGAAACTTATGTCACATGGCATGACCATGTCATCTGACCTCGGGTCATGTGGCGTCAATTTCTGCCAGGTGGTAGTTTGCGGCCAACATACTCTGCGATCCCCAGTTTTTGACAGCATGATCAAGGTTGTATAATTCTTTTCTGTACCCACCTGGTACCCTGCCAGCCGAAGCCAGCGTGATCTCCCCCAATCATAAAAATGCAACGTGTCACACGACCCCTTTTGGCGCCGGACAGCCAGGTGCAATTTCTAGCACACCAAGTTACTGGGTGGCACGATTTCTAGGAAGTAAGCTACCGTCTGTTGCTTTTGCTTAAAATCATGCCTAAAACAGGGGTGGCCAACCTTTTGGGGATGGGTCATCTCTCAGGACATTACGGTATACATCTAAACAAATTCCCAAATGCAGATACTCAAAAGGTAGAGTGGCAAGCAGCATATAGAGCGACGCAGTTACTGTGAACAAGTAGGTGTCTGCGAATATTAGGTTGCCCAAATAATTAGATTAGATTTTCGAATTGCCAGTACATTCAAGTTTTCTAATAATTCGACACATCCAATATTGCTGGACAAACTATGGATTTATTCAAGAACGTTGTCCGCATGGCTGCAACATGCTCTCGGGCTCCGGCATAAGCCCAAGTCAAGATAAGTCAACTTACTAACCGCTCCAATTTTAAGTAATTTCTTTCTTGTATTCCTCGAACATCCATTCTTGACTTGGTTAGATTGAATTGGCTACAAATGACTATAAATGACTAGTATTGATAATTATGAGGTATTTCTGTGTACAAACATGAATGGCTTCAGGTGGCTATTCTTGGTTAGTGGCATCTATTTTTTTACCAGACTGGCTTCAAATGACTATTTGTGAATATAGATGACAATTCTGTGCTATTTTGGTGTTTATGGACGAAAATGACCTCAAGTGGCTTTATTGGCTATAAGCATCTATTTTTATTAGATTGGCTTGAAATGGCATTATAATGGCTATTAGGAACTATAGTCCACTGCAACTCAAGAAGGTAGGGTGACGGTAAGACTGGCCGGAGAGTAGGAAGCAGACGGAACGCTAAAGAGAGAAGGAGGTTTCCCCCTCTCTTCTCCAGCGTTCCGTCTGCTTCCTCCTCCCCGGCCCGTCTTACCCTCGCCCTTCGTTCTTAGGTTGCAACAGACTATAGTAATGATAATTATGAGCGGTTTCTTTGTTTACAAACTGGAATGGCTTCCAGTGGCTATTGTTGGCTTGTAGCACATATTTTATACCAGATTGGCTTTAAGTGGCTACCAATGGCTATTTGTGAGTATAATAGGCGATTCTGCACTATTCTGGTGTTTATGAATGAGTATGGCTTCAGGTGGCCATTTTGGCTTAAACAATATTGGGTCTTTGCATTTATTATGAACAAATTCGGCCTAAATTGGTTCAAACTGGCTATCAGTTACTAATATTGACAATTATGTGCTATTTGAATCTTTTTAGATACAATTAAAATGACTATTATTGACCTAAATACAATGATATGGTTATTATTGATTTAAATTAGTCAACAAGCTCAGTAAAGGTAATCATTTACATTGTGTAAAATTGCAATGCAAATCCTGACAGGGTTTTAACAATGCACACTGCATTTTGACGTCAAAAGACCAAGACGACCAATATCACGAGCTAATGCTCCCCTATGCGATCAGAAAAATATTTCATAGATTATCAATTTCTCTACTGAATCAGACCCACTAGCTGCATTTCCGGTGAAAATAGTTAATTGTCCACTCCCTGATGCCAGGATCACTTTCTGCTTTGATCTCCTATTTCACTCCAGAGTTTCCTGTATTAGACTACAAAGTATTTGCTGTGTATTTATGCGTGAATAGGCTGACATATTCGGTGGCTCAATTTTTTTTTTCTAGGTGGACACATTCTTTGCAGGCTTGTCGTTACCAAGTGATCATAAAGCTGTCTTTATGCTGCCGTTTGTTCAGTGAGCTTGTGGTAAAATAGTCACATAGGTGTCTTGCTTTTTTTAATTTAAGCAGTTTTTGTTTGTATATGTGCATGAATGCTTTAGTACAGTAGGCTCACAATAATTTAAACTCGGATACTTCACACTTATGGTTAATTCAAAGAAATTTCAGAATTTTAGTTGTCCCGCTATGTTTTTAATGTTTTCATAAGCCGCTTAATTTGAACGACATTGTCGTGTAATGTAATTCATACTTTTTGTTCTCGCGGCTCCGCTGAGTGCGCTTCTTCCCGAGCACCGGTGCACTGCAGAGAGGCAACATCCCCGGGTGCTACTTCGTAGTGCACCGGTGCTCGGTGAGAAGTGCAGTCGTTGGGGCTCAAGCAGGGCAAACATGGGCCATGAAAACGAGCACCACGTGGAAATTTCCACAGCAACTTGCGCGGACGCTGTGACATGGCGGCATAACTTAGATCAACGTCACAGCATTCTGCGCAAGTTCCTATGAAAACTGCCAGCGTGGTGCCTGTTTTCATTGCTCATTTGTCCCCTGCCTAATAGTTCAGATTAGACAACTTCTTGGCCCAATGAACAAACTTAATTTTTTTTTTTTTTTGAGTTGCCATGTGCTGTTTAAGCAGTCCACGATAAACATTTTTTGAGAAATAAATAAACTTACGTCATACATTTCACAAATGTTTCATGTGTGGTATACCTGCTTATGATCAGTAGGCCTATGTAGAGGAAATCATCAAATATCTGCTTTGTATGTGTAGACAGTCATATGGCAAACCACAAGTTTATCTTGCATAATATTTAGATAAATTTCTGATAAGTGAAACAAAATTCGTGGCTTCCTGAAATTTGAAATAATGAGAGTCTACTGTAGCATTCAATATTCAATGTTTCGAAAACTATTACATTCAAACTCGATTTGATTCGAAATTTCACTATACACGCACCTGTACAAACACGCGATTGCCAGATTTTTATGTTTCTCTCTTAGAATCGAAAGGACGTCATCAAAACCACCGGTGTTATGAAAAGTGCTCATTTGGGGGGGACCACTGTAAATGGTAGTTGTGCCCACAAATGCCACTTCCAAGTAAAATGGAAAAAAAAAAAAAAAAGAAAGTGACAATGTTGTGTGCATGCTAACAGCGTTGCACAGTGTAGGCCTTACCCCAAAAGGTACCGTGGTGCCTGTAGAGAGAGTGGTACCCCAAGTTTAGAGAACAGACAAATGATTGCCACAGTGCGCCAGCAGGCCAAGAAGCAGCACAAAACGTCACGGTGTCTCGCTGAGCTCCGACGACCGTCACGGTAAAGGCCCGTTCACACATCCACTGCAGCGCTAACTCGGCAAGACAGACACAGTGCCGACCTTGCTCCATGCCAGCACTGTAACAGTACTCCATCGCGTGTAACACTGCCTTCTACTACATATACATGTAATGCAGTGCTAACTAGCTGCTAAGCCAGCACCGACTTTTCGTCATCTCGGTGCAGAGATGCACGTGTGGACTGGTCTTAATTCATTTGTTGCACGCGCACAAAGTCTCACGAGCGACGTAGAGAGAGGCGGGCACTCACCCCCTCGCGTGCCTGGCGTCCAGGGACCTCCGGGGAGGCAGGGGGTGCCACACCTTCTGCACCTGCTGCTTCCAAGAGAAGAGGCGCCGCTTCTGGGTCGGGCTGAACGCCTGCAACACGCACGGCGGGGCACAGCCTGAGGTTTTCTCCATTCTGACCGGGCTCGACTCGTTCGCAGACTCCCCTCGATTAAGAGACAGGATTCGAGCTCGCCCAACAGCCAATTGGGTGGCCAGCTGCGGGCCGTTCAGTTATAAAGGTAGGCTCCCGTATCGTGCGATTTCGACACATATTTATAGCTCGTTTCGGTTTAGAGTTACGCTGTCACATTCTAAAACATTGTCCACTCCATATTTTTCGCAGTTTACTCCTTCGTCGTGGGTAGGCAATCGTTCGAGGTATTACAACATATTGGTAGCTGAAACGACTAAGCTCGAGGTACAGTACTTCGGATAGCCATTGGTCACAGTGGTACCCCCTTTCACCACTCACACACGTACGGGGAGAAGGAGTAATCGACGCTTCGTCTGCCACATTTCCCTTTCCGTTTCTTTCGTGTTGCTGAATTTGTCGGCACTTCAGCGACCTTTCCCTTCCTCCGTTCCATTCACTTTTCAGCCACCTTGTCAACAAAGTCAGTAGCACCATGTGTGAGCGGTGGCCGTGATGGGCATGCTTTGTGGCTACACATTCTTTGGATGGTTATAGTGTACCTAAATTTGAGCGCCTTCCAACCGCTCGATTGGGGTCACATAGTTCATGAGCCGCACTTGCAATACACAAAAATCTTCCGCAAGCAACTCCTAGCTTTGCTCTGCCTCTCCTGCCTCTATCCTCCTTGCCCTGCGGCAACGCACGCACGTGCACGAACAACCACACTCGTGCCATTAAATTGCAAATGCTGTCCACGGTTTGAGTCGCCCTTAAATCTAGGCGGGGGGAAGGCGGTGCACTCACCTCGTGACTAAGGCACTTGTCGACCAGCATGAGGAACAGGTTTAGACAGTCGTCGTCCGTCCGGAGGGAGACCAGGATGTTGGTGCACACTGAAACCGGGACCAAGAGGAACCCGTGAGGCCGAGGCAAGGCGCCGGCTGAGGAACGGCAAGCCTCTTCGGCGCAGTTTAACGTTACGGAGTATTCCAATAGCCGCCTTCCGTCTGCTGTCGTCTTTATCCACTGATCTGTGCAGTGCGTTGCAATCATGCGCAATGGCTCTCTTCTGCGGATATCAGACGCCTTGCGTGCGTCCTCGGCCCAATGGCGGTTTTCGCCTGGGTCACGGATGCTGGGGGGTATTAGTCATTGAGAGGACAAGAACAACAGGGAGGTCTCTCGGGCCGTGTTCCGAAATTTACTGTATCTCACTCTAGGGTGAATGCTCTGTACCTCGGCGTTTGAAGACCTACCCACATCCAACGTTGCTCTATCAGTGTTGTCACATGGCACAAAATGCCGGAGTAACTCGGATCCATTCGAGTAAGATTTGAAACGCAGCTTCCGTTGTTCCACCTCCAGCACGAGCTCGCTGCCTTCAATGGTGCTTCGGAGTCCCGCGAGTCTAGAGCGGGCACGAGCAGCCAGAGCATGCCGGAAAGCAGCAAGCACGCGCAGGAGGTTGGGCATTTGAGAGAGACACCTTGCCATTCTCGTCCCTTCAGTGACTATAGTATACCTGCTGGATCCAAAAATAATGCTCATTTTGCTTGATTAGCATTCACCATCACCTCTACCCACTTTACAAATTCGTCTTTCAGAGTGAACATGTTGGAACGCACAAGGTGACCTCAACTTGCAGGAACAAAGATTGCCGCTCGACGGCTATGCTGTCGATGTTGCTAGTAGAAGCTGAAGACCTTTGTTCTTGCCGACAACAGTGAAACTTCACTCGGAAAAACTTCCATGAACTTCAAGGAATATAGTGGAAGCTTACTCAAATGGGGCGAGTGCGTTGCTATAGATTGAGGTAAAGATCAGGCATTCAAACAATACTTAGGGGAACACTGGACTTAAGCCTTTTTTCTTTTTTTTGGCCAAGCCCAATGAAACAGCACCAGCTTGTTCAGACTTTGTAACTGATTTCAGATATCTGTTATTTTTTTATTTAGTAGGGTACTTCTCGGAATAATTAAAATTAACCAGACTTTGTTTCCAAAAACAATAGAGAAAAATCATTTTTTAATAATGAATGTTTTAACATATGGTCCGATGCTACAAATTATGAAGAAAGCAATGTTGGAAGCACTTTTTAGATTGAACCATTATTAGTGACTTTACATCACATTGAAGTTCAGAGCTCAATGTGTGGCTACCAAGCAATAAAACATTATTTCAGTTAAAAATGTTCCTACACCTCTACTGAAAAATCTGCTTCCAACATTGCATGATTTGCAGATTAAGCTACATGGTGCTAAAAAAGTTATCTTTCTGTCTGCCCTAGGTGATGAGACATCCCTCATCAAAATTTGTAAGGAGTCCAAAATTTGTGTTTTGAGAAAGTTGTTTTAGCATTAGCTTCAGTGCAATTTTAGACTATATACAGTATTTAGCCGAGTAATAGCCGCACTGTTTATGAAGAAAATTTGAGGGTTCGCTTTTCCGCGGAGCACGCAGATTGCCAATCACTGCGGTAAACAGCATGATTCCAGCTGTTTACAGGAAAGAGAAAACGTCTTTGCGCGAAGATATCATCTGGGAAGATTGAATTTGTACGGAGAATCATATTCTCGATCTAAATATTTGCAACGTAATTTATGCGCAACGCAATGGTTGCTGTCGCAATGGTTCCTGTATATTTGTGCTGTGGGAAAGTAGACACAAGGGCCTTGTTCATAAATAGTGTGGCTATTACACAAATCAATATGGTAGATATTATAAAGTGATATTATGGCTCAAATATTAATCTTCAAAATAAGAAATTTGGCAGATCAAAAGAAAAATAGCTGTAAATTTCAAAATCACCATTTTCCAAAAAAAAACAAAAAAAAACCAGCTTTTTTATGGATTTTTTTGGTTTCAAAGACCCATGTCTCCCTTTAAAGACATTATATGATGCAGTGGAGGGTTCTCACTCAAAGACATTGCTTTCAAAGTGCCCGAAAACACTGAATTTTAACGCAAGTAGATTTGGTGGCTCGTCTGGGCGAGCGCAGTAGCGATACCTTTTCCCACGAGCCTCGTGAAGAGCCCCGGCAGGTCCTCCTCGGCCGCGTCCCCTCCAGGCTCTGCCGGGGCCCCGGTGCCCCCGACCTCCCCCGCCGCGACCTTCGCCCGGCTCCCTTCCAGGGGACTCGAGGGGGGACTGGGGCGGGAGGAGGAGTCCAGCGAGGAGGGAGGGCTCTCCTCTTCCTCCTCTTCCTCGGGGGAGGACGAGGAGGAGAAGCTGCCTCCGCTGGGGGCCGAGGGGGCGGGACGCGGTGGGGGCCCCCCTTCCGCCGCCGCGGAAGGGGGGCAGCTGTCCCTGGGGTCGCCGCCCTCGCCGACGCAGCTGGAGCACTTCATGGGGGTCTGCAGCATGGCCCTCAGCTCCACCAGGGCCGTGCGGATGTCCCCTTCCTCTTGAAGGTTCTGGGGGAGGGGGATCGAAGGCGGCGTCTTGGAAAGAGGAGGGGTCGAGGGACGTACACTGCGCAACACTGGTAGCACGAAGACGACTTGGGGGGACTTTTTTTGTGTTTTATTTCGAAAGGGTGCTTCGGTTAGTATCCCAACTGAGTACTTTTTACTACTAGAGAAGTTTTGATGACAGCCCTTCGATACTGAGAGAAAAATTGGCTGCATGTTTGGTCATTCTGCTATCATCCTGCCAAACGCGTTTACCGTAAAAACCCGCATATAATACAGGCGTTTTTTAAAATTTTGCCAGGTAAAATTTGCGGCTCGTATTATACGCGGGTTCAACAATTTTCAGCTTCGATGAGGCGCTATCTTATGCAGTTTGACATAGTTCCGGTTTCGAAGCAATATGGCGTTCGAAACAGCTATCAGCATAATCGTGAGGCTTCTCCATGCTCCCAGTATTGCTAAACTCCTCAAGCACAAAAAAAAAATCCTTCAAATTAACCAGTTTCAAAGGTTAAACTCCGAATTACTGCACATTTTTTCCCATAAACTCGCTTCTCTGATTGCCGGGACTGCACCCCTGCTTCAAACGAATTGAAAAATAGAATAAATGGACTCTGATTGCCGAGAGTCGACTGTATGACAAATTAGCAAGCTTTTGGCGATGAGTTAGAGTGGTCAGACATTGCACACTGTCATGGCAACAAGCAAGAGGAGAAATGAATGAGGAAAGGAAACAGTATACGAGAGAACAGTACCTGGACCATTAAATAACAGCTGCCAAGGTGATAACGTCGCAGTTTCAGTCACGCAACGGTTTCTCCACTTTCGGCAAAAGAAAATGGCGGCCCCCTAGCTCGCCCACACCGAGTATCGGGGAAGATAGGGGAACAATTTCTTAAGTCTCGATAAGATCATGTTACCAGCGAAAGACAAGAAGGAAAATGCCGAAACGCACCTTCTCGAGTAGGCGTAAGGTGTCGGGCCTCTCCTTGAGCTTGCGTATGCTCAGCACGATCTTGTGACGGGCCCCCTTGGTGACATTCTTCGGCGGCACGACCCCGGGAAAGAACAAAGGCAAAAGACTATCAGCTCGCAAAACCCCAAGCAGAACACGGGCTCGCCGCGACCAGGCTGCTTCAGCAGGGAATTCAGCACCCCTCAAAATATCAAGGCAAAGAGCCGTGGCTCGGTGAAAAGGCAAGATTTGGGAAAGCTGTTGTAGGGTGGTATCGGATTTCCTAGATATCACGAAAAACAAATTTATCCAGTAAATATTTAACTGAAATTTTACAGAGAACATTGTTAAAGAGGCACTGTTAGGTCAAAATAAATTTTTTTTTATTATCCGAAAAAGTAAAAAAAAAAAATGCCTGGACATTACCCTCAAAATTCGAAACTTGTCACCTCAGTATTTATAAAGCCAAAAAACAATTTCCAAAAGCCAAATTTGAAGTTTTCGTGCGATCCGCGCCAGTGCAGTGACGTCCAAGATTGAGTCGTCTTGCAACTCGAGTTTCTCACACGCCTCCGTATTGTGTGCCCGCGTCCCGAGATCAACTGCTCCGTGCGTGCCTCCTATCGCTGTGAGCAGACAACGCTACATTTTCGAGTTCGAAGTGTTTTTAGGGCTCTTTCAGCAATCTCAAATTCTTTGGAACGGTGCGATGTCGAAGGGAACAAACAATAGGCTTTTGTGAGCGACGTGAGGGCCCACGTCGCCCTGGTTCTGCGTGTAAGGCTGCGGAGTCACAACCGACACTACGGTACACAGACGCCAGTTGTTTTGACCGTTTGACGATTTCCTTTTCGAAGTCTGAGAAGCCGTCGGGCACATAAAAAAGAGAACATTGTCCGATTCCCCGACTCACCGATCATCCCCAGTACTACATGCGTCGAGCGCCGCCATGTTTTCCAAGGGAGGATAAAAAGCCAGGAGGCGACATCACTCCGGACTCCGATTTTCAGTATTTCAAAAGGAAGGGCCGTAATGAATTCACAATTGCATTAAAAAACTTGTTTTACAAATTTCGTTATTGAATATTATAGAAATGTCACATACAAAGCTTCTAAATTTCATAATCGATTACGTCACAAATAAAAAGAAGCGATGAGGTGAGGTGCAGGAGAGAAAAACGCCAAAAATAAAAAGACGCAAGCGCGCGTGGGAAATGTTTTTTTTTTTTTTTTTGCATATTGGTATTTTTTGCATGGTTATGACTACCACTTGCACCGTTTTTGACAACAAAAACAAATACGACCCTTGGGGTGTCAGTGTCCCCTTAATGCTGCAACCAGGTGCTTTTCCAAAATACCGTTTCTCTTAAAAGCAGACCTACAAAATCGTTGTCTGTCGGGAAAAAAAACGGGTTCCCAGTCTCCTTTTTCCCTCTCCCGTACAGGAGTGGGTTTCTGAGCTATCCCCCACATAGAGGAGGAGGGTTTCTTCACTCTTTCTTCAAAGGAAAGGAAGAATTGAGGGAGTTTTCTTTTTTCTCGCAGCCCGCCGGTCTTTAAGCAATAATTTCCATGTTGCCACTCAAAGTAACATTCATGTCATTAACAACTGAATGCTTCAGAACCCACAGATTTTGAAGTGTGCTTCATACGAGTGAATAAGATACCCAAGCAAACAGCATCCTAAGCAACAAGGTTCGAATTCCAGTAAAATACCCACCACCAACAATACCGGAAGAGGCCACGACTCTTTCAAACAGAGGTTTATTAATTGTCAGCTGGGCTCGTTTATCCCAGTAAGATGAAAGAAACCCTCAATAACAAAGTCAGTTTCGTCAAAAAGATCATTACTAGGTGAGCGATGTTCTTACGGTAACTCTTACATCAGTATCACTGCTTGAAAAAACTGTGTCTGCTATACTGGTACAAAAGAGAGTCCCTATCATGTGGTAGCCGCAACAGTTCCACGAAAATGCATGCCTGGGTCCCACCCCCCTTGACCCCCAAGGTCCCTCCAGGAAAGCCTGCCCCTGTGCACCTGTGCTTCCAGCTTGTCCTCGGTGAGGTTCATCATCTCGTCGTAGCTCATGTTGGCAAACAAGTAGGCGTACTTGTGCAGTCGCAGGCTCTTCAGCCACCCGGGGACATCTGCGCACCAGCCAGAGGAGAAGCAGGCCTCTTTGAAGCAACCTACGAGACGGGGTCCGCAAAGTGCGGGCACGGGACGCTGAGGCAAGGGGGCGGCTTTGGGAGCCGCTCTCATTTCACCGGGGTAAAATGCTACGGGCCTCGCGTACAGTTCACACCTGCTCTAACAGAAGCTATTGAGTTACAAGGACTTGTCGCGAGTCTCCGTCGGCAGAAAAAGGAAGCACACTCAAGGTTTGGCGCGTCCGGTTCACTGTGACGCATTGGAGTTCTGCTGCACATCAACTCCGGTTTTTCGTCGTACGAAGCACGGAGCTGGCGACCGCATACCGACCGCGCGAAGGATGTTTTTCCGCTTCTTTGGGTCTATTAAAACGTCGCCGGCAAGCTAGGCCTGCCTGGACAATCGGTGTCTGCCTCCGCCCGAAGCCGCTAGACAAGCTGCGCTCGAGACTAACAACGTTTCATCCACCCTGATGCCTCAAACCATGGTTTCCGACCGTCTGAAGCTTTATTTGTAGGGGTGTGCGAATACTCGAATATACGAATTCGAATCGAATAGAAAGTCCCCGAATAATTCGATTCGCGAATCGAATTCCTAGTATTCCGTCACTCGAATATTCGCTATATTCGGCCGAAGACGCGCGGTCGGCGCGGAGCTGACAAAAAAGCCGTTTTTTCTCCCGATGTAAACGCCGTGAGGTTAGAAAGACCATGCGAGAAACACCTCTTGGTCCGACAAATTCCACAAAAATCCAACGCACAGGTTAGAAAAGAGAAAAGTAACGAACGCCACAAACTTTATAGCACGCAGATTTACTCACGATCGTGACACAATCTACCCTTGAATCACAACCGAAACATATCGTTTGCGCCGCTTCCAGAAAGGAATTGTTGGGAGGCTGGAATTCCGCGCCATGCCTAATTCTTTTCACGAGTAAAGCCCCTCGTTTCAAATTGAAGCGCCAATGTAAAACACACTTGCCGCAATCACAGAAATCGGCGACTGCACGATCACAGAAAGAAAATCACGTTAACCACGCCGATGAAACCAGCCGACTTATCATCGTCGTTCTTTTGGAACCGCAAGCCGCAAATTCCGATTCGGAACAACAGCTTCAGCGCCTCTATGTCATCTACACGTCGTCGTCCTCCCTTTGTACATATCATCTCATAATCATCATCACTAGACGTGGCACTGCGGGCCTCCATGGTACGGGCTGTCGTCTTTCCGCGGTGCCACGGCTCTCCTGAGCCAATAAAGATTATTATTATTATTATTATTAAAACGGAAGGGAAAAATAGTGTGCCTAAATTTGAGAGGGTTTCCAACCGTTGGATAGCCGCGTTTGAATCACGAATTGCGAGAACCTGGCGAAAAGACGAAAGCGTCGATCGGACAGGCGTCGAGGCTCTCACGTTTGCTCGCGCATGCCTTCTTCCTACACGACAATACAACACATGGGCACTTACGACCAATCTGCGCAGAAGCCGTCTCCGTGGTTTCAGTTTCGCTTGCTCCTTCTTTTAAATCTAGGCACTCTAAAGCAGGATAGATAGACGTAAAAATGGATGCATAGCGGCAGTTGGGTGGTGACTTGCGCCACCTAACCCCGTTTTGTTTTCTTACTTCGGATTATATTGTTTAAGCCTGTTTGCTCAGATTTAACACCTATCTGTTTATTTATGCGAAATAAAACCCCGAGTGCCCTTTCGTTTCCCTTAAAATGGAGACCAAATATCGCAAAATGCCCCTTTTCTGAGATATACAAATATTAAAAAAAGAAAAGTTGCGGTGTTAGGTTGTGCTTTTAACGAGAAAAAAAGGCACGCGTGGCTGTAACTTTGGTTTTTTTGTGACGTTAAGGGTAGATAGATTATGTTTGCGCCATAAAATTGGATCTTTAGTGCCCAACGTCCAACAACAAAAGTTCTGGTTTTTAACCAGAACTTTTTTACATTTTAGCTTTTGTTCCGCAAAAGATGCACATTCTGCACCAGGCGCATACTCTGCACATATAATAATCTCATTCGCAGCACACTTTCAAAAATTCCTACAAATAAAATCACTATTCGATATTCGGCTTTTTTTTTCTTGATTCGATTCGGTATTCGGTCCGAAAACTACTATTCGGTATTCGCACACCCCTATTTATTTGAAATGGCAAGAAACATTTTTCCTTTCTCCAGGGACGCTAGGAACAGTTCGTGACATGGCACACAATGTTGGTCAAACTTCCAGGCATTATATCTTAAGGTGAGCAAGTTGCATTTTGGAATTGTAACTATCCCCTATTGCACCTGCTCTACACTAGGCATCGAAATGGGGGTTTCCACGAGAAGGTTTGGGAACGGAGCGTCGACACTCTAAGCCAGGCGTCCGGCTTAGAGTGTAGATTGCCGGCTGCAAATGGCAGCGGTCTTTTCGACGACGCCTAGCTAGCGAACCACTGCTATCAAAGCAGAAATGAGCGCACATAAAAAGATGGCACTGCGACGCGCAACAAAAGCGCAAACGAAGATATCAGAGAGAACGAAAGAAAACTGCGTCGAAGCGCGGGTTCTTTCGCCGCATTATTTACTGTACACTGTCATTGGCAGCATCACCATTCATAGTCTCCCGTTCCACGTCTGTGTAACTACCGTATAAACCGGAATACAGGTCAAATTTATTTTTGAAAATAGACCTGCCGCTGATCGCTAGTAACGATATTGTCCGAAAAATTGAACTTTCGAACTTCAAGCTGTCCGGAACATCCGTCATGTATATGCACTGTTTCTATCGGATAGGTCACGGCTCCCCCTTCGGGTCCGAAATATTGAAAAACTCCGAATTATTGGCGTCCGAAAAATTGATCCGCGACTGTACGCACAACGGGCGTCAGCCAG
The DNA here is from genome assembly GCA_013358835.2 of Ixodes persulcatus. NCBI lineage: Eukaryota > Metazoa > Arthropoda > Arachnida > Ixodida > Ixodidae > Ixodes > Ixodes persulcatus. The sequence continues at coordinate 77,602 of JABSTQ010009124.1, forward strand.
CGAACCACTAATTAATTTTTGATTAGTGGTTGAATAAATGTTCTGCTGCCTGGTGTCATTTGTTGTAATCGACAATTATACTTGTCCCCTTTAGAAGGGACTCTTCCCTCCATATTGTTTCTTGTTAAAAGTGCCCCCCCCCCCCCCCCCCCTTTTTTTCCCTGCGGCTCTCTGAACTTTTGTAGCTTTGCCTGCGGTTCTAACCCCATGTCACTCTGGCCACCCCTGATTTAGAGGCTTATTTATGTTTACTTATTTAGCATTTCCTTATTCACATTCACTCGTTTATTTACCGGCCCTCGAGAGTGTGACAGATCCCCAATCTGGCCCCTTAGCCGAAACGTTTGGAGACCCCTGCTCTAAGCAGTAGGTTCTTACTCTGGGTTCCTAGGAACTCGGGTGCTCAGCAGGGTACATTCGCGTGTTCTTCGAGCCCCAAAATTTCCTCAAATGTCTCTGCCACCAAGTAAGCATGTTTCTTTTTTTTAAGCAGTATTGCATCAGATCTGAGCTATCTATCGATGCGTAACTATGAGCCAGACACTCCCCAGTACGTCGATGCCTGGCTCACTTAACGGCTCCATCTCTGCACTCGGCAGTTTCGCGACGGCCTAAAATTGTCTGAAGATGGTAGATCCCTTCTTCCAGACGTATCGTAAAAACTCTAGGGCAGGACTCCGAGGTGACGAAGGCCCCAGGAAAAAGAGGGAGGGTGCCCCCACACTGACCCCTCATGCCGGCGCCGTCCAGGCCGAAACTCGATCGGGGTGGACCGTCCTCGGGCCCGTGTCCCTCGGACCCCGAGGAGGCTACGCTGCTCTGGGGCGACAGGGGCGGGGCCCCCGTGCCGCCGTCGGCGTCCCTGGGGGGAGGCGCGCAGCGCCAGTCCCCCGCTGAAAGGGGCTGAGGAGGGCCCGGAATCCGGCCGGGCCCAAACCCCTGTTGCTGCTGTTGTGACTGGTGCATTGGGTTTGTGGCTGAGCAAGGGGGCGTCAGGCTGCTGCTGCGCTTCAGCGCGGGCTGAGACAGCGGGGAACCTGCGGGGTAAAAAAAGAAAAGAATTATTCGCCTCATGCTACGTATAAAGTTTGAATAACTTGGAATGAATACTTGATGCAAAATGTGTTTTGTCGGCCGAATTTCACGAAAATGAGTAACATTTTACCGTAACGAAAAACCAACACTGAACAGCGTTATGCCCAGTCCACCAGAGTGATATAAAGTAAATATGCGCTTCGCGGTCGTGCGCCCTGCGATCTTGAAAACGTGTGGCCGAATAAGGACAATTTCTTGAGCACCTGTCATGCCGTGCTCTCTGACGGTGTTTGCAGAAATGGGAGCGAATCTTCAACACACTTGCTCCATGGCAAGGCAGTACCGTTCAGACACTTCCTCCTTTTTCCACTCTGGCCACGGCTCCTACAAAGTAGATGGCCGCAGAATGTATGCCAACTTATTGAAAACGCAAGAAGCGTCAGAAGCAGCAGGTTTTGCTGGAGGAAAATCAGCAGCAAACTTTCTAACTTACAGTTTATCAGCTGTATTATTACTAGGGCAAGAGATCCCCCAGCAGCTCAGTGGGAAAGACGTCCGCTTTACACGCAGCAGGACCGGGTTAGACCCCCAGTGAAACTGTAGTTCTTTTTTTTTTTTTCTTTTTTAAACATTTTGCGATGTTTACATTTCTTTCTTTTTTTACAATTATCACTGAAGAAACAAAAAAAAAAAAAAAAAACAAACAAACAAATGTTGTGGACGAAACGTCGCTGAATTAAATGGTAGGGGATGTCCTTTTTGACACCTGTAAACTCAATGTAATCACTTTCCCCAAAATGCAAGGAGCATATAAATCCGGTAGCGTCCGCTTTTCGAGGTGCCCGTAAATGTTCTACAGGAATCGCAGCCAGCCATTGGTCCCGATCGCGTTGATCTTTCAGAAACTCTTTCGCACAATGCCACTTTTTTTCGGACACAGGACACGTGAGCCAGCTCTTCACGCAACATCTTGGGTGTATTCTTTTCGGAGCCGATCATGGAAATTCACCACAAGCACTTACTACTCATCTCCAACTTTTCAATGTACAAAACAACTAATCTTGGAGTACAGAACAGCGAGCAGAACAAACCTAACTGCAAAAGAATCGCACTGCAAGCAGTTCCCGCTACGCCGCCTCGCATGTCGTTTGCTAAGCAGAGGGGAAAAAAAAAAAAAAAGTGCACGGTCGGGTGTAGCCACGTGACTTCCGCCACTCACTTTCTGCTCTCCACTTCTCCGACCTCCGTGCGTGGGTTTCGGTTTCGAGCAGTTGCGTCTTTTGGCTTTATTAAAAAAATATGCTACTCTGTTGCAAAATATTAATTGGGTAGTCCTCCGACACCATAATAAAGATCCTGGCAAAAAATGAAAAAATTTGTTTGGGGGGTGTCAGTGTCCCTTTAAGTGTACCTAGATATTTTTTCCCACTAAATATAGCGGATAGTGGTCACGTGGCAGGGGTTGGATAGCGGTCCTCCGACACCATAATAAAGATCCTGGCAAAAAATGAAAAAATTTGTTTGGGGGGTGTCAGTGTCCCTTTAAGTGTACCTAGATATTTTTTCCCACTAAATATAGCGGATAGTGGTCACGTGGCAGGGGTTGGATAGCGGTCCCGTGACAGCAACCCCTTCATAATGTCTCATTGCATCACCTACGTGTGGGGTCATATGACAACCTCGTAATCATTTCTCATTGCATCATCTACCTCGTGGGGTCATATGACACCCTGACATCACCATGTCGTGTTACATGGTCAACTGTCAACTCATACGACACTGTTACATCAAGTCACATGATCAGCGACACTGAGGTCAAGTTGCGTGGTCTTATGGCACTACGAAGTCAATACACGTGGTCACGACACTGTGAAGTCAAGTTACGCAGTCATGTGATGTAAAGTTACGTGGTCAAGTGACACCACAACGCGACGTGACGTGACGTGACGTACCGTAACTACATAACCCACGGAGGTACCAGCTACATGATTTTCATACTAATGCGTTATCAAGTTTTGTTAAAACTTTTCACAATGCTCTAATCCAGGGATCTCCAAACTTTTTGGCTAAGGGGGCGGATTAGGCATCTGTCGCAGTCTCGAGGGCCGGGAAAAAAAAAAGAAAAATTATAAACAAGGAAAAACTAAATAAGTAAACATAAATAAGCATCCGAACACAAAAATAGATGTTAGAGCAGGTATTAAAAAAAAACAAAAAAACATTAAAGGAGCGCTGCAACGATTTCAATCGGAATGTTTTTCACTTTACACGAGCTTACTGGCACTAGTGGGACTCAAGGATACTCACATGCAACGCCACTCGCCAAGAAACTCCTTTGTTGCGGTGTAATTTCAAGGCCAAAATCGATCATTTTCATTCAATCTCTCCCTTGCAAAATTTGATGACGTAATGTGGGGATCGCAGTACACCCCAATGACGATATTTGAATGCGGCTCATAGATTGGACCCGAGCATTGCGTGGGCACTCGATTTGGGCTCGTGATAATTACTAGCTCGAGAAGCATTCGGGTAGTGGCCCGTGCCCAATCGCTGCAACGACGACAATAGCCGAGCCATAACAATGTCTGGAACTCGGCGCGTGTCCTGTGCTTTGCCAACCCCAGCGCGTGGCTATGATCACCATTGGCGGCATATGATCCGCTCCAGATCGCGTGGCCGCTTGTTCTGGCTGCGAGTTGAGGGGGTGAACGCTGCTAGTTTTTCTTTAATGTTTTTCTGGGACTTCTATTGCGTGGGGTGAAAAACGAATGCGTGTTTCATAGGTCATTAACGTCAGGGATCCGTATTAAGCGGTATTTGTGCAAAGTACAAAAATTGTTGCATCGCCCCTTTAAGCCAGGTGGATACACTGAAATTTATTATTTAGCTAATTATGACGTTACAAGACAATCGTGACCACGAAAACTCAACCAGCATAAATCAAGGCACATGGAAACTTCGGCACATTCGTGCAGTGCAAAAGACTAAGGAGAATGATAACACTAATGATGACACAATGCTAGTAAGAAAGCAAAAAAATTTAACGTAGTTAAACACGAAGGCGGGGACTAAGAAAGGTGATGCCACTGATCACAATGTTGAGTCATGGTGAAAGAACACCAGTTACGACGCAGTTTCTCTCGTTCTTTTCAATATCTTTTTTTGCGCATTTGGAGCGCGTCGAGGAGCCCTTTTTTTTTTTAGGCACACATCTTTTTGTGTTGGTAGCTGGAAGCTAGCCTTGGGCTGGATCTGGCCCACGGGTCGGGGTTTGGAGACCACCGGTCTAGACTTTGAAACCGGCCCACAAAAGTATTCCGATTTACAAAGAAACAGTTTGGGGGAGAGTTCACGTCTAATCATTAAACGTTCAAGCGTTCAACTAAGACTGGTGGCACCTGTTAACACCCGCTTGCTCTGCCGGTGGCTAACTTCTGGTTAGCTCAGTTGGTAGAGCGCTCCGATAGTAGCAGCATCATTATCATTATTAACATTATTAGTAGTAGCGATGGTATGGTCGCTGACAAGGTGAGAACGGCAGGAAGGAGCCTCGGTCGTCCGAACTCCAGCGCGAATTTCCTTCCTACCTTCGACAACACTTCAACGTCTCGTGCACTTCGAGCGCGTGTGCGCAGTCAGAGCGCGGCGAAAGGCAGGGGGCGCGTGCTGGAGGCCAGGCATTCGAAAGGCGAGTTCTGCCGTCCCTATTCTGTCGGCAACTATACAGTAAAACCTCGTTAATTCAACCCCCGATAATTCGGAAATTCGGATAATTTGAACTGCCGATCCGGTCCCGTCAAACGTATGTATTAGTCAATGACAGCAAACGCTCATTAATTCGGAGGAAACGCGGCGCGCTATGGTTAATTCGGACGAGTTCGGCAGGTGGCGCTAGCTACCATCCGTTCCAAAGGGTATGACCGCTATCCATCCGAGGTGCACACATAGTTTTTCCCACAGTGGTTTTTCCGGTTTTCCTATGGTTCTCCGCTCTTCCGGTTCTCCGTGTTTCGCACCAGTTTTGCTCTGGATTGCCGTGCTACTCTCCTGGCATGGAAGCGGCAGAAGCATAGCTGCAACGGAAAAAGGGTAGCACAAGTGACCGACGACCGGAATGGCAAAATCGCGACACGCGGGGCTATTTCTCCCGAGCGCGCCGATAGCGAGAGGGACAGTCACGTTTCATGCCTCAACGCGGGGATCCTAAAGCTCGAGATTTTAACCGGCCACCCCCGCGTTGTGAAATTCAACGTGACTGGCACTCCGCAGTCGGCGCGCTCGGGAAAAGTAGTGCCGGGTGTCGCAATTTTGCCGCTCCCATTATTGGTCAGTTGTGCTACTCGTTTTCCGTTGCAGCTGGACTAGGCTAAGAATTTAGCGACGAAAAGGGGCTTTGAAGGACGGCGCCTCTCGACAAGTGATGGAAAGTTACGACGTCAAGAGAAGCAGTTTGGCCACGTACGTGAAAATTGAGGCCGATATCCTACGGGCTTTTGAGAGCGAGGAGTTCAACGCGAAAAGAAAGCGGCTGTGGACGGTGGTGCACCCGAAACTAGAAGAGGTCTTGCTGTGCTAAATCGTCAGCGCACGGGATGCGTAGCTCTGACAGTGCGAGTGCGGTGGAGTACTCGACCGCGCTAACGAAAGTTGTCGTCTCCGCCCAAGTGTCGTCCAGAAAGCAGGCGGTAATAACAGATTTCTTCTCAAAATAAAGGTATGTCACAGGGAAACGTTTTCGCGCAGTTTTCTTTGTCCTTTCGATATTTCGACTTTCGGATAATTCGGACATTTTTGCCGGTCCCATGAGATCCGAATTAACGAGGTTTTACTGTAGTACGTGTGCGACAATTTGCTACATCTCTATGCCTCTGCACCGCTTCACTGCATCAATGGCAAGACAGAGGAGTTTCTAGGCCACCGGTCACAGGAGACCAGTCATGGGCACGTTACCAGTAAAAAGTAACAGTGTTACAGTTACAGTTACTTATGGGGAAAAAGTAACTCTGTTCCCGTTACAGTTACCGGTTTCAAAAAAGTAATGTGTTACAGTTACAGTTACTACAAAAATAGTAACGTCGTTACTTTCTCGTTACAGTACGAAAATTGGACACAAAGAATCGCAAACCAAAACAATAATATTTTAGTTGTTACACTATAGTGAGAAGAAAGGTAAACTGAGATATTAGAAAAATTTAAACCCGAAGGGTATTTCATTTTTTGCGTCGTTCGCCATTTCAGCATTTTGATGTGCATAATTTATTTGCAATAATTGTTATAGCCTAGAATCAACCGTTTGTCAAAATTGTCATCGGCAAGCGTCAGTGAACGTTTTGGTTTATATTTCACTCCAAAACGAATGAGGACAGAGATAGTCGCATAATTACCTTATGGAATATACTTGGAAGCAGGCCTAAACATAGCAGGTCAAACAGCTTCGAAAGAATAAAGGGGGAAAAGAGACAATTAACTTCTGCTGCTTTACGAGTGTACGACGACCACCCCGGCGTCTATGTCCGAAATGCCAACTGTGGAAAGCCGTGTTCACTCGACTCTCGAGAGCCTCTGAAGAGGATGAATAAGTTAAACAAGCGCCGGCTTTCTGCACAATATGGGGACGGCTTCCTTAAAAACTAATAGGGATGAGGAAACGGCGAACGGCTGGGTGTAAAAAAGACAGAACGGACACATCCCAGACACAGCCCAGATGGAATACTCGGAGACATATCACACGACCACCGACACCCGCAGATGGTCCCCACGAAAGAAGAGGGAGCCAAAGTCGGTGAAACAGACATTGTTTGCCACCCCTACCACCGCAGGCGCCACTTCCTTTATCTCTCAGTTTCGTGCTGACTCGTCCCTCGTCCATTCTCGGTCGTGGGCTAAACCAGACAGTTTTTTTGTTTGTTTAATGCGTGACAGCGCTTCTTCTTCTTATTATATATATATATTCTTTTTGTCAGCGAGGAGCTTGGAGAAAAATACTTCAAGATGGCAATTTCTTTATGTCCGCGGCAGTGGGTTCCATATTATATAGTAAAAAAAGTAACTGTAACGGCCTAAACAGTTACAGTTACCCAATAAAAAAGTAACAGTGCTACAGTTACAAGTTACCAGTATTAAAGAGTAACGCGTTACAGGTAAAAGTTACCGGAAAAAGTAACTGGTTACCGGTAACGCGTTACTAGTAACTAGTTACTGCCCAAGACTGCAGGAGACTGGGGTTCCTCGAGTTTGAAAAGTATGAGAACCTCCGAAGAACGCATTGGGCCGAGGCATCCGGCCTTCACCGCCGGGGCTACTTTCCGGCAAAGAGCGCAGCTAATTGAAACGCAGAAAAAGAAAATGACCCCAGACGGTTCTTTGGGCAGACCCAAAGCTGCAGTCTGACTGTTTGTACAAGATACGAAAGACGCTGTGTTTGCTGCAGACGAGATGGCAAAATTATCTGCGGACACACCTCGAGCAACGTTCCAAGTGCGTTTGCTTCGTTCGATTGTATGCTTCCAACAGTTCTGCAGACAGTTTTTTGCATGACCAACGTGACACAACCGTCATACACGAGAAACAAACACGCCTCAGACAATGTCTGCAGTCCGTCTTTCGTACGACGCATCAGCAACGACACCGTGGCTTCACCCTTCCGGCACGGACCAACCCCACTTAGCCCAGCCCCTCCGGAGGCTCCCCCTCCCGACTCACCGGTCCGGTCGACGGGCGAGAAAGGAGAGGAGGAGAGGACCGAGTTGGACGGGTGCAGGGCCACGTGGCTGGAGTCCAGGCCCGGGGGCAGGGAGCCCCCGGCCCCTCCCAGGGACAGGCCGAAGCCGTTCAGGTTGGGGCCATAGTTGCCGTTGAGCGCCCCGAAACCCCCCTCCGTGTTCCACGAGTCCAGGGATCCCGGGCGGCCCCCCGCCCCGCCCCCTCCGCCGCCGAGGGGGTCGACCAGCGAGCCGTTCGGCGGGGTCGGGGCGTCCGGCATGGGAGCCACGTGATCTTGGTACCTGGGGGCGTGGAGTTAATGTAATGACCTAGAGGGAAAGGTCCCGCGCATTTCGGCCACTTTGGAACGTGGTGGTACCGGTGGGGCCGTATTGCTGTCAGCACTTCGAAGTGCGCAAAGAAGCAGAAAAACATAGCTTGCTAGGTCTGCGTCGAGTTTCTTCTAGCTTTGGTTTGCACAAAAACACCGGCATCGCGCATTGCATATGACATATTAAAGTTGGTGAGAGCTCGAGAAACTTGAACTCGTTGCGGCAAAACGAACACCCACACTCACCTATCGGCTGCTTTTTTTTCTTGTCGCTCTCTTTCTAATTCTTTCTCTCGGAGCCACCGATTTCGTCACTTACCACAAAATACCACAGAAGCACCGACTTCGTCCGAGCGCCTGCTCTTAACATTTCTCAAACTTGGGAATTCTTCAAATTAAATGTTAAGCACCCATGTCTAGGTCAACCCAGTTTTCAGCAAAAGTGGGGTAGGTGCTCCTACCCCACTTACGGTACTATTTGCCCCTTTACACTCCCGTCTCTACCACCCTGCCTGGGGGGGCTCCAAAGAAATGGAGTCGTCTCGTAGGGTCCGACAAAATTTATGCTTCCGACTCGATAAATACATCTCGTTTCGAAATTACACTCTCACATGTTTGACATCTAGAGTTATTCACCATTCCAGCACAACTATCTTCTTTATTTGCAGCAGTAGTCCTGCCTCATCTAGAAACCGATTGTGAAGCAATTTCATTTGCTGCCAATTTGTAGAACATTTCTTTGAGGAATCATTTCCCTAGCACTTTTACAGTGATTTCCTAACACACCACACAATCATTTTCTAAAACCTCTCAAAGGCCAAAGACACAATTTGTTTAAGATGAGGGACTGAGTGAGTTGGCTATTCATACTTATTCAGTGTGAATTTTTCTTGAGGGCTGTAAATTATAAATGCAATCTGTGTAAAAAAAAGTTAATGCCAGAATTATGTTGCAAGACGGTAATGCCAAATTTATGGCACGAGATGGAACTAAAATGGAGCCGTCAATGAGGCATACAGGTCATCGCTGTTCTCCGCTTTTCTCTTCATGCTTCTTCCAGTGTGTGGACAGTGAAGGCACAGAGAGGCATGCGATGAGCGTACTTCTCCTCCGTGCTTTTTGCAGTCAATGGGAGGCTCACAAAATCACTTCTATTCTGATGTCACTGTCAGGTTGACCTCCAAATGGACTACTTTTTTGTGACCAAGCACTACAAAATCTGAAGCTAAAATCACTCCAAAATTAAGATATGTTTAGCAACACAAATACTGCATTACTCGATTTTCTTTTAAACAAAAGTGCGACATGCGTTCTTCGTTAAGACAGTTAAAAGAGATGTTTTTTGGAGTGTAGCCAATACCACCTAGAAAACAACACCTGCACCTTACCTTCTCAACGTCATTACTGTAAATGCTGCCTTTCTCGCGCCGGCATCTTACAAGAAATGCAATGCCAGCGTGCAACGACTGCAATAAGCACGCATCTGCCGCTCTGCGGCATACTCCCGGCGAAATTCAACTGGTTTTCCGGGTCGGGAATCGGCTAACGGCGACGTAATGCACACGCCTCGTATTCTAGAAGGTAGTGGTGCAAACATTATTAGAACTATCAGTTAACAAGCTTGGCGGAAGCAATCGTTCGAAAATGATCCTTTTTTTTTTTTTTTTCGTTGCCCACACACGAGCAGGTACGGGCAGATAGCGATACTAGTGCTAACACTCTCATGGGTGGGCGACAGAGAAGGACCGTTTTCGAACGACGCTTTTTTTGCACGAACCTTATGTCTGCAGTAAAAATGAAAGTAAGATCCATTGGTGGATCTTTAGAGAATGCGTTAGCATGACACTTGGAAAACACCTCACACGTCCGCTTTTAGGAAAAGCTGACGATGACCCCTCCACTTTTCTGTTTTGGCTTTCTTTTTTGCTTCCTCTGTTTTTTTACTGCCTCTTTTTCGCTTCATTACAGGGTCAGTGTTAGTGTTTCCCAAAGGGGATTATATGTGGCGTTTCCCAAGGGTCATGCTAATGCATTCCCTAAGGATACACCAATAGATCTTCCTCTAATTTTTTCCGGCGAAGCGGGCTCGCCGAGCCTGCTTCACCCAAGCCTCTGTCGCATGCAGACCCGAGTCGGCTTGCTGCTTCTTGCGCCGCGTTTCGGCCAGCCGGGCTAGGCGCTGCTTCCGCTCCTTTGTCTCCCTCACCCACCTTGCGCGCTTAGCAGCAGCATCCACTGCCTGACGCTGCTTTCACTTTTCACATTGGCTTCTGCCCCTTGACGTCACCTCCCTCTCACCTCATCCTTCACTACTCTCTCCTCTTCCCTACGCGGCGCACTTCCCTTTCGACTGCGTTGTTCACAGACGGATGGCATCAGCGTTTCGCTCTCATGCAGGCACAATGCGAGTGCACTAAAACAAAAAAAGGATCCTTTTCTACCGCAGGCAATGTTCACCCAATGTTCTGCCGCTTCTGTCTTTGTGGGCTGGACCGACGACAGCATAGCGAGTGCCACCGAGCAGACGCGCCACAAATAGACCTTTTGCTCAATTACCCTAGCACCAAAGAGAATGCAGGGAAAGTAGGTATGTACATGCACTGCACGCAATCGCTTCCCACGTAAAAAACATTCAAAGTAACTAATCAAAATACAGTCGCCGACCGATTTTTCGGACTCCGATAATTCGGACTTGTTCGATATTTCGGACCTAAACGCGGAACCGTGACTTACCCCATAGAAATAGTGTATATTCACGACCAATTTTTCGGACAGCTTGAAGTCCGAAAGTTCGATTATTCGGACAAAATCGTCGCGAGCGATCAGCGGAAAACACCATCGAGAAGCGGCCATTTTGAATTCAATGTTGGCTACAAATGGATTGGCTTGGCTTGGCAGCGCTACTTGAGTACTCTTGAGTTTTACCGCTAGGTGACGCTATGCTAGCCCTTTTTTCCATTTAGCTGCACGTCATCATCATCATCATCATTATCGTTTTGCTTTGTTTTTCCGTTCCTTCGCGTCGCCAGTTGCCATTTTGCGCTCGTGGATTTGCGCCTCTTATCTTGTTCGGACAACGCTGGCTTGGATGTCATGGCCCCATCTGTTGTACTGCCACCGCGATGTGTCGTTAAGAAGCGCAGAAAGTACTCGACCATAACGCTAGAAACGAAGGCAGCGATTGTCAAGCTAACAGAAAGTTGCCGGACGGAAACGGAGGTGTAACCTGAAACGAGGCACCATTTACGGCTTTTTTAAGCCCACTTAGAAGTAATAAAGGCAAGTTTTTCAATCTGCCGATTTTTCGGACTGCTCTATTATTCGGACGTTTTTTCGGTCCCCGCGAAGTCCGAATAATCGGTCGGCGACTGTAAAGTGTTGTGGAACACACGTGTGAAGTGACACTTGTTTTAGATTCTTGCTTTCGAACAGTTACCGCTGGAAACGCCAACATGTGTGGCCCGCGTATCTACGTTCCTGGCATTCTTTTTGGTGCTTGGGGTAAACCGGCAAAAAGTCCGTAGGCACACCGGGCTTTCTAGGAAGCTCGGCAACCGACTTGGGTCTAGGGTCGTTCAAAGGGCACGCAGCCTACCTGGAGGCCGAGATGCGCTCCTCGAGGTGCCTGAGCCAGAGGGTGAGCAGGCGACGGTCGTCCCGGGAGCTGATGGCCGGGTGGATGAGGGAGTAGGAGAGCAGCTGGCGGGCCCCCTCCACCAGCAGTGGGGGCCGGCAGTCCAGGGCGTGGGCCAGCACCTGGGGGATCAGGCTCAGGTAGGCCGCCTTGGCCTCCTGGTTCCCCGGGCTCAGCAATGGCAATAGGCCCAGCAGCTGGCCCAGGGCCTGCTCCCTGGGTTCCCGGCTCAGCCGCTCAATGTAGGCTGCAACGGTGTACGGAAAGAGGAGAGCCACCGTTGAACTCGGACCCACGGCCCGCTCCCTCAGCTCCTGGCGCGGCCGCTTGGCGCGTGCCTCAATGACAGACGGGGAGCGAGATAACCCCCGAGCCGAGGTGCAACTGAGGACGTCTGCACTTCTGAACGTGCTCCGGCAGAACGGATGCTCGCGCTAGACGGGCACTTTGGCGTCGACAAATTGTCACTCACATCCACCAGATGGTTCGGGACCCATCGCACCAGATGAATAGAAAAATGCAAACTTGCGTGCAATGTTTTAAAAAATTAAATTTTCTCTCGGGCTCCTATTAACTCCCTCGAAGGTGGTGTTTTATGGCTGCAATTTACGATATATTTTCTAAAAACTGCTTTTTGTGCATTTTTTTTTTCTACTTTAAGGGGGGACACTACCCAAACAAGTGAATGTTTGAACCGCTTGTTTGATTTAAATTAGATTTACAGGGCTTGTTTTTGTTAACGTTGAGAATTTTTCTGCCAAATTTCGTTAACCTGGGTGATGTACAAAAAAAAAATTGCAAATGTTCAAAGATGAAAGTGGCCGTGTCTGTGTAGGAAAACTATCGTTTTGAAATTACTTATAAATTTGTCATTTTCATGTGTTATATTGCTTTAGGACAGTTCAGAGCAGATAACTATGGAGTTATATTTCTATATTATACTATCTTTCATGACAGAAAAGCCAGAGAAACACAAATACTGTTTTTTTAGATTTCCATCCTTTGTCAAAAAGTTTAGTTCTTGAGCATGAAAATTGACAAAAATAAAAAATACAAGCTCGTGGTTATCTTCCCCTTAAAATTTCACCCTCAGAAAAACTCCTAAAAGTGAATCCAAGTTACTTAATAACAAAACGATAGTTTTCCTAAAGTGAAATTTCTGCCAAAAACTGGAATGGAGAAAAATGCATTCGAAGTGCTCCAACCTCTACCTTTTCTTTAGCATTGGTGGACCAAAAAAAATTTACGAAAAATTAACTAAGCAGTGTAAACTAATGAAACTTTTTGGGAATACTCTCTGGATGTTGGCGGATGTAAATATGACATTTGTAAAAATCAATGTTTTTTGCAGAAATTGTTTTTTCTGGGTAGTGTCCCCCCTTAACGATATAGACCCTTTTCATGTTTACAAACATGAACTGCCTCCTGCGTCCCAAGCAACTTCCGGTCGCTCCGTCTTTGAAAGTATGTCGAGCTTGCCTATGTCGCCAGTGCTAGAAAGCATAAACGCTGCACGCACATCATAGTTGGAGATTTAACGAGGGCCCTCGGCTGGTCAATTTAATGTCTTGGAGGAGGCAAGTTGGTTTACGAGAGTATTCGAAAATATTTATCATATCTGGGGGTTCTGCGTTCTTTTGGCGTTCACCTGGATAATTGGTGGTTAAACGTTTCATCAACATTTCAAACAGCGGTGTTAGGGTGGGCTTTGTTCATACTTTTTATGAACCGGAAGTTCTCTGGGACGTCAAAGACTAGAACAACTCCTGGTGGCGTTTGCCATGAAAAGGGTCTATATTGTTTCCGCCGTGGCTTTCAGTTGATAGCCGCGGTACCGCTAAAATGATTCATTGTCTCCCAATGGGTGTACCAAGCATTCAATTGAAAGCAAATGGCGCAGTAATGATCGTTTGTCACGCCTATCGGGGGACGGTGCCATGGGCCATTCCATCGCCTGCGTTGGAGCCTGTCGTCGAAAATGTCGAGGATGATGTTCTAATTATCCCTAGAAACAGAATTTGCTTCGAAATATTACGAGCTAATAACCACCAGCAGAATACTCACTAGATGAAAGTTTGAACTCTCTACGAGCAGACAGAAATTTCTGTGGCTCATCTTACAGCCCCACCGCCGTTTCAGTGTACAGGTACGCCCAAATTTAGGGTGTACAAGTATGCCCTTCTTCACACCCACACATTTCCTTGGGAGCTAAGATACACCCTCCAACAGAGTTTATCATCACACTGCTTTCAGCACCCGCCACACTCAAAGAGAACACACATACACCTCCTCTATTTATGCCACCCTACGCTCTTCCAAACCTGTCCCACTCTCTATATTCTCTGCCCACGTCGCCCCCCCCCCCCCCCTCCCCCCTTTCCCCCTCCAAGAGTGGAGCCCGTACCGGGGTCGTTGGCATGGCGCTCCCGCTGGTGCAGCTCGGTGCAGTTGGCAAGGGAGCGGTCGAGCACCAGGGCCAGGAAGCGTGCCTGGGTGGGGCCCAGGCGGCGCAGCAGCGAGTACAGCCCCACCGTCTGCTCGCAGGGGTTCCATAGCTCGAACCATGACCCCATGGCCGCCACCTGGTCCCGGAACACCAGGCTCGACTTCATGCTGCCCGCGAGCCCCCCCAGCGGGGTCCTGCCCGCTGCTGCACACAACACGGGGAGAACAAGCATAAGTGGGGCTGCACAAGTAGCTAGTAAAAAAAAAAACCACCTGGCTTAGACATTACATACAACAAAGGTGTGCACTAATGTGCTGTTCCTACTCTACTGCTGCAAAAAATAAGCAAAAAAAAATCATATTGTGGGGGAGGCAAGGGGTTTACGTGCCAAACCAACAAAAGGAACCTGACATGTCCCAGCGGAGGACTGAGGTTTCATTTGGCCCATGTGGGGATCTTTCGACGTGCAACCAAAATCTCGGTTACTCGGTCGCTTGTGCTGAATCTCTCCCACTGCCTCGCCATGGTATGACCAACACAAGCAACCAAGGTCTGTGCAGGATCCTTATATAAGGCGATCACATTAAAACGTAACTTCTGAACAATATTGTTGCATCTCCGGGAGAAGAATGGAACGATTTTGAGTACAAGGCTTAATCTTGTGTTCATGTTTTCAAAGTTGCAATAAAAACTTAATTCTGTTAGAAAACAAATCTGTTGAAATTTCCTTATGTGCCTGAATGGCATTTTGCATGTAGACAGTATTATTCCACTACAAAATCAGCATTCAGATGATAAATATGCTTTCTGAGAGAAAAGTACAGCTGAACTAATTAAGGTAATTGCCAAGCTTTCATTACTGGCACATGCCCACTGCCTTGTGCAATACCCCTTGCAGGTACTAAAAAAAAAAAAAAAGATTATAATTTGTCCGAAGTTAATTTATTTTAATTCAGCTACTTATTTACTGACCATCCTTAAACATCTGAAAGACTACAGAGATGGGATAGATAAACAAAGAATGTGGCATAAAAAATAAACCTATAGTGGAGCCCAACTATATTGTTTCAAAAGGAGATTTAGTAGAAATTCTATGGCAATACCAAAATATTCCGACAAACGCCTCAATTAAAAAAAAAAAAAAGTTAGAACTGATGATGCAAGCATTTTATTCCAAAGTCACATCAACATTTCCAGAGTTAAATTTTTATTTTAAATACCCGTGACTCGCGCGCGTGCACATCGATCCCGTTCTGAGGGAGTGCGTTTCCCAATGATGATAATTATTTTGAGGTCATTTCCCTGGAAACGGGCGGTTACAAAAACAGGCAAAATTAATAGTTACAGAAACCCCTACAGCCCGCTTCCCCCAAGCACGCGGCAGCGCTGCGGGGAGGCGAAATGCCACGCAGGATTGCAAAGTTCGCTCTGTGAATGTCGCTTCTCTGCAGTGCAGCTGTGCACGATGAGAAGCGCACTCAACGGAAATAACTAACTCTCACAAACAGAAACTGACCAACGAGAAATATAGCGCAACTTTGAAGTCGTGCCAATGTTACATATGAATGTTGAACGGAATACTACGTTATTCGAATCCACAATCAAAAGTTACAAAAAAAAGTCTTCATAGCCACCTGGCGGTGCTATAATGTGACGGATGAATTTGGACTTTTAAATACATGTTTAATGAGGCGAACCTGGGCCTACAAACTAAAACAGAACGTATCGAGCATCCTGCGTAGTCGATGGAAGGGTGACTCACTAGAAGCAGCGCGTTGCCTCTACTTTTATAAGCGCGGTACGTTCAGGAATATTCCGAACCAGAACACTCAATCATATTCACAAATAGCGAACCGGAACTTCCAGATTACAGGTTAATAAAATTGACAGCGACCTTTATTTCCGAAGTCGTATAATGCATGAAATGCAGTATTGAAGGTGCAATCGTTCAAAATTGTTTAGGGGACAATCTGTCGTTTCAGGGAGCCAAGAAGAACCTTTATTGTTTATCAATTTCCCTTCCCTACTACATTCAGCGGAGATACTAGGTGCATAGGCCACGTGGCGTATATTTCCCCGCTAAATTTAGCGGGAAAACTAAATTGGTTTATAGGTGGCTCTTGTTCACGTCACATTGATTTCCCCCGCGGGGAAAGAGAATGGTTGTATAGGTCATGTGACGCCGATCTTCCCGCTAAATATAGCAGGTAAAGTAAAGTAGTGTATAAGTCACGTGACAAAATTTTTTACTACATTTAGTGGGAAAACTGAATTGGTGTCATGAATTGGTGTTGGGGTCATGTGATATCAATTTCCCCGCCGACTTTGTCGGGGAAATTTAATTGATGCATTGATCATATGACCTCAGGCCACGTGACATCACTTACGTCACGCGATTTAAATGCCAATTCAGTTTCCCCGTTAAATTTAGCAAAACGTGCACAGACGGATGGACAAAACTTTGGAATTGGAGGATTTCTTTAAAACGCGCTTTAAAAATAAAGATCCGGGCCCAGCGGAGTTCGAACTTTGTTCCTCCGCGTGGCAGCCGCGTATGTTGCCAACTTAACCACGCACACGGCAATATTGTTTTGGTATCGAGAAAGATTACAGAATTTTTGCCATCGTGTTGGCACGAATTCCCTACATTTTGCTGAAATGCAGCAGAATGGAGCAGGGCGACCCCACCTTGGCGCAGCAATCACATCCCCCCCTTGTAAGGACGAAGGCATTGCACAACTTTCTGCAACTACATTACACGATGTAAAACAAAAATGTATAAAACATGTTTCTTTTAGGTACAGTCATTACCATAGGCCATTATATTAAAAAAGGGCGATCAGTGGCCAAGTGCGCTAGTGCACACAAGCTCGGAGCATGTGGAGCGAAAGCTCGAACTGCAGAAGCCAGGGATCCTGGGTTCAATCCCCACCCCTGTCCGTTTCGATCTGGATGAGCATCAACAAGGCGTGCGGTCGTGTATCACAACTTCGTAATGCACGTTGAAGACCCCAGGTTAGCGGTTGTACTGCACTGGCTAAATTTCTCATCTACAGCTGGGAGACAAGTCGGCCGTTGAGGCAGACTAAGTTGTAGGCTGAATAAACATACACACACCCCTATTTTATATTAAGAAAACAGTTTCCGGAACAATGTAACTCCTTGATCAGGAGGACAACCCAAGTAAGTGAGAGATGCTACCAAAATTATACTCAACTATTCTGTGAGGCAAGGGTAGCTTCCACCATGCTGCAGCCCTGCCCTGCTGTGAGGGCACATGGCTTCTTGCGTCTCATTCGCATGCGCTCTCGCGCGAAAGAGTCGCCAAACGAAGCCACGCAGCGGTGCAACCAGCTTTCCCAGCATCGGAGCACTGTGGAATCCTTGGTAGCGCAGAGCGAAGTGGAACTTTTAGAGAACCGTTATCGTGTTCCGCGTGCCGCACTACCGGAGCCTATTAAGCGTGCTTTTAAGCGCGCGCCCGGGGTGATACCGTGACCGCCGGGTGCGCGCTTAAAAGCATGCTTCAAAGACCCCAATAGTATGGTACGCACAACACGGTAACGGTTTGTTAAAAGTCCCTATTAGCGTAAAGATGTTTCTCCCACCCGTAATGTCACGACCAGTATTCGCCTCGCCGTGACGTCACCCGTGTAGGGTACGGTACATCTAAAAGTGCTTGAATTAAAGTACAAAGCAAATTAGAGGTTATGTACTTCAAGTAGAAAGTACACCGAGTACAAGTACTTTTTAACACTATTTTCATGGTGCCGTTCCCTATTCAGTGTTTGTTTTTCTTATTTTTTTAACTGGTATGCATTGCCCAGGTAATCAGAGGTGCATCCGTTATTTTCGGGAATGGCAAATGTTGGATAAAGTCAAGTGGCCACACAGTAGTTGTTTTACTCTCGATGACAAACTACTTATCGCAGTCAACCTACAAGGCACTTATTTGTATTGGTCTTATAGCAGCCATTTCTCCATTCAGAGGAATGACCGGATGACGTCTCAAAAAGCGACGTCGCATTTTCACATGACAATACACCATTTTTTGTTTTTGTTGCAGAACGGCCACGCCGCCACAAGCACGGTGGCGCTTGCCGTCTTATCTTTCCGCCTTTCATCTCCCTTTCCCTCTCGCCTTCCCCTCACCTGTCTTCTATATAAAGCGCAAGCTGCGCAGGAATAAACATTGTTGGTTACCAGTCACTATCGTCACGTTTCCTGCAGCATCGTAACAGTAGAGATTGATGAATTTTTATACTCGACCTCAGAAGTTGTGTGTAGTACTGGTAAACCCAAGGACGCGAGCGCATGGTCCCTGCAAGAGCTCAATTTACCCGAGACCGAATTAGGGGAATGTACTTTGAAGTCGACAGTTGTACTGTCCCTGGAAACTACCAAGAAAAAATAATTTAAGTGAAGTATGAGTACATACTTGAAGAATGTGCTTCAAGTACAAGTTCTCTAAACCTAGTACTTTAAGTACAATGTACTTCCCAACACTTGACACCACGAGTTGTGACCCTGGCTACCTATGTCATCAGTTGCGAACGACATGTTCAATGGTGTGCATAAAAAGCACGCTTAAAACTCGGAGTGATCACATTCTTAAACCATAGCTTAAACAAACCATGCCAAAGTTGAATCTAAAATTGCTCTAATTTAAACGTTGATGAAAGCACAATTAATCCGTTCCAAGACGTCACGGCAAGTGTTTGTTTGGCCAATCGCGGAAAGCTGACCACGGTGACACTTTTGCTCGCGCACGACGCCAAAATTCCGCACACCAATCACTGCTCTGCAAAAGCAGCCCAGCCTGTTAGACAAACAAAAATAAATAAATAAAGAGCAACGACGGGAGAGGGGAAAAGATTCAGATCAGTGATATCCATAAGGTGCAAGTTCCGGCTGGCCTCACAATGTGTCACGCGATCCCATCCATTTGGAGAATTTCAAAAGAGCTTGCGAGAACGTCAAACCAGAATACTCCATATATATATATATATATATATACATATAAAAGAACAAAAAGCAAAGAAAGCAGCAGCAGCAATGAAACCTGCTTTTGAACCTGTTTCGTTCCGAGAAGAAACGTCACGACGAAAGTTGCGCAACCATACACGAAACCAACGTTCCCAGCTTTTCTCTCTCTCTTTTTTTTTTTTTCTTTTAAGGATTTCAGTTGAGTTACCAAGACACGTAGGGACTTCTGAGACACGGATTTCTCGTTCTTCGGACAACTGCTTAGAATAACAAATAAAAAATTATCCCATCCCACGCAGAGCCTCTCTTTCTTTCAACGGCATTATAATAGGGGCATGTACAACTTCACCACCATACCATCACCACGTTGAACAGGGGTATAAAACTATGCATAGCCTGATCGTGACGTCATCGCACCGTGCTAGTGATCACTGCTACTTGTTTTTGGAGAAAATATCGTAAGGGAGCGGGCGAGCTGGTAAATATTAACCATGTTGGATTTAACCTGAGACTGGGGTAAAGAAGAACCATAAAAAATTACGTCGTCCTGTCTATTTTTTTTTGTCTCTTCTACGTTTTGATGTTTCTCCTCTACTCCTGTCTCAGGTTAATCCAACATAATTATTCTTCGCAAAGTTGTTTTTTTTTATTTGTTTTTTGAAAGGCTGTTATTAAGGCTACTACCGTGGTGGAAAGTGCTCGCCTAGGGCACAAGCCTAAGCGGTAACGACTTGTGTCCGCCAACACCTTTTCGAAGTAAAATGCGCCGAAGCCGCCGTGTTCGCGCTAAAAGTGTCGCGCAGTGCTGGGTAGAGCAAGGCCGGCCTCAAGGGCCGTTGAACGACAGGGTTGAGGACGGTACAGCGTCCCGTCCCTTTCTGATGCCCGTCCTTCGTTCAGCACGCGCTCGTTTCCTTCCGCCAGTGTGTTGGCTGCGCGTGAACGCTCCAGACTCACAAGAGGCCGAAGAGTTATCGATGAGCTAGCGCTGGAGGTGGGACAAACTCTTCCCTGCCGTTCTAACTTCTCAAAAAACAAAAGGACAGATAGACCATTTTATTTTTTCCGTTGAGATATTGTTCCACAGTAAAAAGGGAACACGACCCCCTATATTTTTAAATATACGTTTCACCCGCTTCGTTTCATTTGAAACCTAATTTCCGGGGAGTTAACTGGTCTTTGCCGTTGCACATGGCGCCGCCGCCAGCGGACCAATGGTCCCACGGTGATAGGAAGGGACACACGAGGCACGATGTGCAAGACCAGTCCGGCCGCTGGCAGAAGCGAGCGATCGCCCCGTCTTCCCTTCTAACCAGCCCACCATACCCCAAGCTACTTACTACAGACTCGGCTATTATAGCCTATATATGCAAAATCGGCCGGGTTTTCTCGGTCGTCCAATAAGAGAGAAGCATGCGAGGCATTTTTACAGACCTCGCTTTGGCGAGTTGACGCCTCCGCCGCCGCAGCCTTTTTCGCATTCTTCCTCCCGTAACGAGGCTCGGCGGAGAGGCCGCAAGGACAATGCACCTTCTCAAGGCGAGGCAGTCGGGACGTTGGGCGCCTGCCAGCAGTCTAGTCGCTCACTCCCCGCTTGCCACACGCGGCCGGCAATAATTATCGTATACGCGTTCCGGGACCGTTTATTAATTCGGCGGCGCGTCCTTGCTCGTTCGACCGCAGCCCTCCTACAAAACGTCCACGTAAAACAAATGGCCGGTCATTTCGGTTTTTCTCGGTTGGATCTTTCTGGAGCGACCCAAAAGCTTTCCATGCTAAGCCGCGACCACACACAAAAGACAGTATGCGGGCACTGCATACAAAACAAGAGCACCGTAAAACCGCTTAAGTTTACCGAGGGAATTCCATCAAATGCAAAGGAGGTGCTGCGATATCACTAATACGCGGCTCTTACCCGCCGAAGGGGGGTTTGCGCACAGCCTAGCTTCCCCCCTTTCCCCCGCGCTGCGCAACGCCATTCGTCACGCGCGCTATGACGTCAAACCAACGACACTCTCTCCCCACGGGCGACCGACACGAGCAAGCAAGGTGCGTGCAGGATTCCCACATAAAACTACCACTTCGGAAAAAAAAAAAAAAAAAAAAAGTAAGGCGCCGGTTGCAGTGTTGGGCTGCCGCTACAAACGGGGGCCGTTCACACTACACCGACCTCGCAGGCCGAACACATCCGCTCTCCGAACTTCGCCGAAACGAGAAGGAGCGAGATCCCGGAACACATTTTTTTTTTTTTTCCCATCCAAGGTCAGCAACCTCCGCTTACAAACGAACCAAACGCAACAACAAAAACAATAAACGCTGCGAGACTTCTCCGTAGCTCGACGGCCGGGGTTTGTACGGGGACCCGTCGTTGTTTTTCTCGCCTCACTAGGTCCAGTTTCGCCATTAGCATAGGAAACTAGTTCGTCCCAAGGCTGACCAAACCTCCCTTCCACCGCCGTCTTCCTCCCTCCCCGTTCGGCCTCCAGAGTCAGCGCCGAACGTCCTTGCTCGCACAAAGCCCGCAGGAGGCGACGTACGCGCGAATCATAAAATGACGCGGAATCAAAGACAAGCAAACACAAAGGGAAGAGAGACCCGACTTTCTTCCTACTAGGTAGCAGCCCCCCTTTCGCTTGAGCGGCAGAGAGGAAGCGTACCAACGGGGAACTAACTGCCGCTCCTCCATCCAAGCGAGCATCGGCAAGCCTTCTTCTGCAAGACGTGTGCTACTCGCGCGCTACGGGGCACGGCGCAAACCAGACCACGTCGCTGTACTTCTTCCCCTTCCTCCTGCCGCCATCTTTTCTTCTTTTTTGGTGCAGCAGACGAAAACGACGCCAGCGTCTCTCGTCTGCTATTTCGCCTAGCGCACCATTTTTTTCTTTTCTCGCCGTCCGAGGCAGTTTGTTCGAGGTGGCACGAGTGGTAGTGTGAGAAGAGAAACACTTCCTGGCTGCACGCACGCGCACCAGAAACGAGAAGTGAGAAAGGGGAAAAGGGGGGGGGGGGGAGGGGGCCGAAAAAAAAAAAAAAAAAAGGGTTTCCAATCTCGGTCAGCGGAACACGGACACGCAGACGCCGCGCCGCTCGCTAGGCCACGCCCGAGCGGTCATCGCACCCATTAGCCTTAGTAGTGGAACCATTGTTGTTCTTGTTATTTGAACGCTGCTCCAGAGCGCGAAAACAAAAGTGCTCGCCGCCTTCCAACGAAGGCAGCGTGGGCGTCCGTGTAAACCAACACGGAAAAGCAGGATCGCGTTTTGAGGTACTATAAACCGTTCCAATAATAATAATATAAAAAGCTTATCTTCGAGTACATGCGTATGGCGCTTGTTTTACATGATTTCTATTGACACGAACACGCGCGTGCTGGGCAGCAAATGTATAAGCGATGGAGGGGGGCGCATAAATTTTTCCACTTCTTATCACCTGGGCGAAAAATGCCGAGTCATGGCCCGTGGACGCGTGCGCGGCGTCTGATGTTTGGCAGAAGAGAGCTACTGCGCCAGCTCAGAACGCGTTCCAACGGCCCAAAGACAAACATGGCGGCTCGCAGGAGGTTATTAATGGAATGGCCGCTACTTCCGATCCAACACTCGCGACATGACAAAGGAACCATACCGCGCGTCCCCCCAAAATATGTAGTGTTCGTTTCACCGCAAAAGAAAAAAAAAGAGAGAAAAAGAACACTGTTGTAAGTTCGTTTTTCGCCCAAACGTAGCGCTAGCGGTCTGAACCAGATGCCAAAATTACAGGACTAATCGTGATATCAATCAAAAGAATAGGAGTAAAGAGTCGCCATGACCCAGGAATGAGTGAAAATACGCCAGTATCCATAAATTCGTATTAAAATAAACAAAAATAAATAATCACACACACCACAAAAGAACAGTTATTCGCCGATGCATAAGTCGCAAAATATTTTCAGCCAAGCAAATATGTCTTCGCCGAAAAAAACAAAACAAAGAAACAGTCACATTAAAAGAGGCGTTTATTCTAGAACTGTGTTTACCGAAGTAATTAAAGTTATACCCCATTCGGAGGTGATAATCGACCGAAAAAGTGATTCGGAACGTGTTTTAATGACGAAGTTAAGGCGACTTCAAACGGCTCTTTCGCAGCCCTTTTGACGAAAGCCTTGACACCAGTCAACCTTTAACAATGCACCTACGACAAGTCGAGGCACGGGCCCCGAGGGCGTGAGTTTACGTAACGGCGCCCACTCCCGTTGCAGAGCGTCCTTCGAACGGCGACCAACCAAAAAAAAAAAGAGAGAAAAAAAAAAAAAAAAAAAAACAAGCAAGAAATTTGTTTACTGTTTTACCCCCTTTCCGCGTTATCTCTGGGATGCCGGGCTAAAGGGGGACAATGGCAGGGTTGCGACAGCATGACCACGTCAACGCCTGACCACGTCGCCAAGGCTCAAAGAACAACCTTAACAAGTACAAATAAAAAAAAAAAAAAATCAGCGGCAGTCGACAGAGGCGATTAAGGTGAGTGAGCGAGCTATAGGCCAACGCGACAGCAAATCAGCACCAAATTAACCCTGCAAAAAAAAAAAAAAAAAGGATATTTTTAAGCTATTTATTATTGTTCGCTTGCATGAAGGCTCGTTGCCTTCTGAACATTACATTAAAACCAAAAGTTACCCATTACAGTTACTATTACTACCGAAGCATTTGACCACACGTCGTTTCACGCATAGTGAACCCGCACTACGCAATCAAAGAACTGCCTGACTTTTACTCCATTGCAAAGCTCAGGAGCACAAGATTGCTTCACTTTGTCCACGCGATTAATGCCACTCGCCGTCTTATTTTGCATATTCATCCGGGATAACCCGCTCAGCTGGTGCCATACGTAGTAAGACAATCCCACCACGTTGTTACTCTTGATGGCAACTTAGGGAGAGAAAGCTGGGAAAATCAACAATATCGTGTTATGGCCCACTGTATCACCCTCTGTTGTGTACTATACATGCCTTGCAAGTGACGTCACGCTAGGGAAGGACGGGGCCCCGCGCCATACTGGCGGTTGACTTCACGCCGCGCGGATGCGCTTACCAAGGCGTAGGATGCCGTTAACGGCCTTAACATGCGCTAACCTACACCATATTTTCAACAAAGGTACCTAGATGTGTTACACGTGAACTTGGAAAAACGTGCTGAGCTTACGATGATGACGTTTATCCAGTACGTGCAGAATTTTTCGGCATTGGTGCGATTGCGCTAAGAGCAGAAAGTTTCGAAATGCCGCCGACGAATTTTTTGACGCGAAGGGTTGCCGTGTCGTCAAATTAATTGCGCGCCGCACAATTTGAAGAGCGGCTCTTGGTGTCGCTTGTAGAAAAATTGTTACGATTTAGCGAAATACTGGTAAACAACGCAAGGTTACCGTCATAATCTAAACCCTGAGACAAGGATAATTCAAATAACGGACAAGACGACTCTCATTGTCTCAGGGTTTATATTATGATATTTCCTAACCGGCTCGCCTGCATACTTTTGCTCCTTGCAAAGGTTACCGTCTCGCGGACGGCACAAACCGATGACCCGGCGGCGGCGTCTCGGCGAGCTTGCACGCGGGGGCCGCCGCCGACCGATCCGTCTGGCCGAGCTCGCAGCGCGACACTCGCTCGGACTCGGCCGGGAGCCCCGAAGGTGCGCTCGAAGCGTAGAAACGGCGTTATGTAACGAAGGCCAAAGGCCATATACACCGCGAACGAGCAAAAGCCAATGCAAAGGCGTGCGCGAACGGAAACAACGGTAGAAAAGTGCTGTCGCTCGCCGCTATGAAATGCGTGCCGCAAACTTGATAATCCGCGGCCGCATCCCTTTCCTGTTGCTCGTACTTTCTCTAACTTGACGGCTACTCTGTCTCGCGGGGCATGCCGACGAAACGATCGGACGATCGTCGGGATACGGGGTAATCGCTACAGCCGAGCGCGGCGCAGTTTACCATTGCTCTCGCTGCGAAGGGCCGTCAAGTCAACCACCAGCATGGTGGACACCGGTGTCCGACGTCATCATGTGACGTAGGTGCAAGGCATGTATTGAACCCAAAAACAGACTTTTAGGAAATCACTTCCGCAAGCGGTAGAAAGACCACTCACGGAAGTAAAGTTACTTGCAATCTCATTAAGTGAAACAAATCAAATGACCCGTTTGATTAACTTCTTAGAGAGGTGATAACTAAAGTCACTGGATCCTCGGAAAGTTGTCATTGCCTTTCCGGCCTGCTAGCAGGACACAAACAGATACTAACTTACAGATGATCAAAACCTCCAAAAGCGACTGGCTGATCGGTCTCAGTTGCCCTGGCAATCACTATTTCGGTCAATTTAAATCTTCGAAGCTTCGAAAGAGTGATTCTGAACCAGTCGGGCAAAGATCGCTTGGAGATTCATCGTACTGAAAGCGTTCCTTGCCCATATAAGCGTCTTTGGCACTGCACAAGCAATCAGTTTACCATTCATGCTTACCTCCACGGATCTCTTACAATAATATTGCCCTTCTGTATTTTGAGACAGGGAAGTTATTTTTCGATGCCGCCGAGCACCGACGCTGCATCTGGTGGCGCTGCGAAGATGGGGGCTCGTTTCGCCATTGTGTGTGGATAACAAAAACAAGAAATGTCTCTTGTTTTTGTTTTTTGTTTTCTTGTTTTTGATAACAAAAACAAGAAAAAATCAGCTACCCAAGAATAGAGAGGTCAAGGACAAACTGGCCATTCCATAGACCGAAATGACTACCATACGGGGAGCCTGGCGGCACTTTCCCAGGATCCAGTGACTTTATTAATAACCAATCATAAAACAAAAAGACTATTTTTTGGCTTTTTTTTTAATAGTAATCCGTAGCATTTATAAAATCTCTTAGCGCTCCAGACCTTTCGCGGGCGCAGTGAAAGAAGCCACTGAAGGGCCCATTGCGAGTGTTTTGTGAGCTTTTAAAGCCGTTACAGTGTCACGTAATTGTGTCACCTTACTTCACGGTGTCTCCTGAGGTCACGGTGTCATGCGACGTCACACAAGGCCTATTAACACTATGGATTTAGAGCCCTTCGATGACGTCCCAGTGACGTCATCGAGGCTACGTGTCGCGGACTCGAAAATAGGTCGAGGCAGATCCACGATGCGAAATATACCGAGCCCAATCCCCGCGTTTACCGAACCGCCGTAGTCAGAAAGAGTTGTCATATCAGCGATCACAAAGTTCCTTTTATGTTCGCTCTGGAGAAGTGGTCTCTCCCCTCCCCTCCCCCTCTGCAAGTTAGTCAGCCCAACTGGGCGTTCGGTGTCTACGCTGTACGCGCGAAATTTAGCCGGAGCAGTACTATACTGCTAGCGTATATGGGGTCTTAACATGCACCACACAGTATTGGTACACGACCGCACGCCGGTACGCTGCACATCCAGATCGAAACGGATAGGCCCAGGATCCCCGCAGGTTCAGTCTCAGGGCCCAGGATCCCGGGTTAGTCCTATAATTACCACGACACAGCGTTCCAGCCCCTCCAGAGTTAAATATAATAATCTCGAGGGGAAAGTCCGATGCATTTCGGTCACTTCGGAACGGCGGGGTATACACGCGGACATCGGCGGTTCAATGATGGTTCCGATGGGACCATATGCGGAGAGCAAGTCGTCTGCTTCTTGCGCGGGAGCTGCGGTGACGTCAGAAAGACGCCGAACTCTGATTGGCTCTGACTGAAGGATAGTGGGTAGAACTCAAAGCAAGCTGCCTCGAGGTCTACCCACTATCCTTCATTCAGGACCAATCAGAGCTCGGCGTCTTTTTGACGTCACCACAGCCCCTGCAAAAGAAGCAGACGACTTGCTCTCCGCATTCCTGCCGACGCTTTAATATACGCAAAGAAGCAGGAAAACGTCCCTTCCAAGGTCTGTAGCTTGTATTTTTTTATTTTTTAGTTTTAATTTGCAAGAAAACGCCGGGGTCGCGCATTGCGTAAAATAAAATAAAGTTGGCAAGCACCAGAGTAACATTAACCCGTCGCGGTAAAACAAACACGCCTAACCTATCGTCTGCTTTCTTTCTTTTTTCCGGATTTCTGTCGCTCTTTTTTCGTTCTTTCTCTCCAGACAACTGATGTCAGCGCTTACGATTTGCCGCCTTCTGCTCCCGTCTTTACCCACCTACCTCCAGACCAACAAAAACAACAAACGCTGTTCGCAGACAGCCCACAAACACTTTGTTAGCAGCCCTTGTCTACGCGTCAGAGTCACCGACTGTAGCCACGGCAGAGCATGCCTGTCAACGAGCGGCACCGCAAAAGGGCGTCGGGTTCGCCAACGAAGAGTTCATTTTTTCCCCTTCTCTTTTCGTTTTGTCGGCGGACAAAGTGCGGCGCATGACGTTCTAGCGTGACCCCAGGTCGTATAGGAGAGCGAGCGACGTAAACAGGGAGACAGACGAGCACCCGAGGAACGGGAGCGGCTGCCGTCAACCCACACGATGTTTACAAACAAGCTCTTTCTCTCTCGATTCAGGCGTCGAGCGCGTGGGCCACGGAAAGGCACATTAACGACGTCGTTCCAAAGAATCGGCTACTGAATGGCGCCGCGTCTAGGCGTGTCCAGCTCCTACCACCAGCCCTAAAAGAGCTGCATATTCTACTCTATTCCAACTCCAGCCCCAACGTCAAGCGCCGCAGCGTCAGATCGCGTTCCTCAGTTCCCTTGCATTTCTACTCGATACAAACGAAATAGTGCGTACACTGACGTCCTTCTGTGTAGTCATCACTGTACGGTCGGACAAACTGCCAGTGCAATTAGCACGCAGTACGAGCGGCGAGCCAAAGCGGTCAAGCTGCAACGGCCAAATTTTGTTTCCACGATCAGACGAAAGCAATCACGAGGCGGTTAGAAGCCACGTCGGTATATTTCTCCGATGCGTTAACCCACCGAGACACACTAATATGCACGTAAAAAAAAAAAAAAAAAAAAAAAAAAAAAAAAGACCACGTGGTTTTTAACTGGCTCGTGATTGGACCCGGCGGCCCGTGGCTATATATGGTCTTTAGTCCATCGTATAGACCGAGACGAAGCACGTATTGACTTTTCCCTCAAAATACATTCGTACAAATAATGCACTACTTCAATGTACAGCGCGCCTGAAACTTGACGCCGCCACTCGGTTACCCAAATATTGATCCATTGCCGGCTACTCGAAGCTAACTTAGTCACTGCAACAGCTGGAATGTCTTCCTCAGACTGGGTTGTGACTGGGGAGGTGAAACTTCGCCACGTAGTTCGACCGGTAGGAACAGGAATAGCACAAAGGGGTCCACTCACCTCATCCCATGGCACTTCATTCCAAACACTTCGTAGCAAAGAAAGAATTCTAATCCCAGGAATGAAGTAAGTATGTCCCGAAACGGGGGTATTGCATAAGCTCCGCTGGCACGAAATGTCCCGGCATAAAAGGACTCGGGATAAAACCTCTCGGAATAAAATGTCTCTGGTGCGAAGCGTCCGGAATGAACTGTCCTGGGATGAAGTGATCTGGGATGAGCTGTGGCGGAATCACCCACAAAAAAAAAAAAAAAAAAAAAAAAAAAAGAGCCAAAAGCAGGCCATTCGTGCTGGGGCATGTCTGGAGGAGCTGCGAACGCAGGATCGAGGTTTTTAGCAGCAAAAATAATTTTTGGAGCAGAAGCACACACTTCATTTTTGCACACCCTTCACTCACCTCTCCCACTATGCGTTTATGATTGGAACCGTCTGCCCTCTAGTTTGCTGATAACGAATGACTACAACCATTTCACACAGGGATTGTTTCGTTGGTTGAATAATGTCTGTATAAAGATGCTTTTTTTTGTGTGTGTCCTCATTCGTTTTTTTCTCCTAAATTTATTATTAAACGCATGAGCTTGATGTACTCCCTTATGTAATGCCTCTCCTAGAAACCTTTAATATAATAAAATGAAATGAAATTTATACCACTGCATGCGAATATTACGTTAAGATTAATGTGCTTGCATGTCCAACTACAAGCCAATGTGTCTTTGCCTTCTTACTCATCAATTGCGTGGAACCCTTTCCGCGTAGACACGGCAACAATATGCTGATCGACGAAGGATAGTATGAACTGCCGTGAAAGGTTATTTTAAATACAGAATTAAATGTAAACCAAATACCATATTCCACTGAAATAATGTTGGAATAGAATAATTTTGGACACCCAAACTGACGTTTCGTTCAAGTTCGTTCTAAAGGTTGTGATAAAACTGTCATTCGTAATTCAGATAAGAAAAACTAAAGCGTTTGTTATTTGATTATGAACATCAGCGACATTTTATACGTAGAACTTTATGATGGCAAATAATCAGCCGCTCTCGCCTTGCCGGATTCCTTACAAGCACACAGGTCCTCGGACAGTATTTGACGCTTTCTGTCGTTATTCGTGCACCCTATGACCGAGCAATGGTGTCCCGATCACCGAGCGACTGTCGCCATCGAAGCCCGTGGCTCTAATTAAGTTTGCGAGTTTAAAACGGAGAAGAAAGCGCGAACGAATTTCGGGCACTGCAGACGCCCAACACCGGCCAAGCCTCTCATCCGGGGCTTTCACTATTTCTACACAACCAGCAAGGGGAAAGCGCGGGTAGCCCTTCCCCTTTTCTCTCTCGCCCTCTTTCAGTAAAACGGTCTATATCTTTGACGCCTCCGTGTGAAACATTCCGCTCTGAAAACGTGTTTTCGCCTTAGCAGAAGGATGCGCTGCGGTGAAGCAAGATGCGCAAAACCACTACGCCTTCTACGCGGTTGTCGCTTTACTGCAGTGCACCAGAGCGTGGTGAGATGCGCACTAACCAGAACTTAACTAACCCGTTCGAACAGATCACGAACGTAAGAAATATTGTAAAAACTTCGAGGGCTCTCAGCGTTTGACGCAAAGTTCAAATCGAATCGCAGGTTACAGTGATGTGATTGGCCTAAGCCATTTTGGAGCACGTTTCGGAGCAGCCAACGTGCACAGTGTTTTGGAGCAGCAAATGTGGCCTTTGGAGCAACCAAAACAGTGTTTTGGAGCAGCAAAAGTGGCTTTTGAAGCAGCCAAGACAGTGTTTCGGAGCAGCAAAAGTGGCTTGTGGAGCAGATATTCTTAGAAAAATAAAAAAAAAAAAAAAATATTCGTTTTAAGTGCTGTACAAACAAAGGGCCCTTTGTGTTGTGTTGTGTTCTGATGTGACATTTTGTGACGGAATTCGCTGCTTGTGTTTTTACTGCTGAGACATCCCACAAGTGTACAGTGCTGGCATTGCCGAGCAATTCTGAAAAACCGCTTGCCATCGTTTTACAGGTTCTCGACGTGCCAGATTTTTGTCAAAAGTAAGCAAACATAATACAATGCATTGCAAGCGTCCCGGCTGGTGCCTCTAACGTGCAATCATGTTCGCATGCACGTGAGGGCAACTTCGGTAGGATTGCAGTTTCGCGCGCTTCGTCGCGGGAGCGGAGACAACGGCTGTTCGATCGAAACCGAAACCATGCCACTCCGCTCCGTCGCCAACTGATTCCACGAATTGTATGCAAAATATAACTCTCATGCAAAAAAAAAAAAAAAAAAAAAAAAGCAGTCCAGCGGCGCGTGCTTGCCAGGCCGGCAAACAAGGTAGTACAAGCTAAACACACACACACACACACACACACACACACACACACACACACACACACACACACACACACACACACACATACACACACACACACACACAAAAAAAAGAAACAGCGCATCGATGCAAGACATCGCGAGCCACAGTCAAAATGTTCTTGGAGCGTTTTGTGCAACGACTGAACTGGAGACAAACAAGTGCGCTGTGCGGGTTCAGCGTGCAGACATTGCCTTCTTTTCTTTAGGTCACTTCTCTTCACCAACTTTCTTTCGCGGCAGATTTTTCACGTACCGGGGTACCTCTCGAAAGAAAGGTCACCGAGAGAAATCTAGGTACTCAATATTTCGACACAACAGTCTTCAAGTTAAAGAGTTTTTTTTTTTTTTTAGTAACACATGATTAAAATAAGAAAAGGAATGTTGATGAACATGCGGCGGTACTTAGTTTCATTTTAGAAAGCGCCATATCTACAGCGATGTGGGGACGGCAAGACCCGACGTCGCGCGACCACATTGACTGGAAGGCAGGGACCAAACATAGTTTTCCCACGGCCGTTGCTTTCAGGAGCGAGTGCTTCAGCTCACAAAGTAACTCCCGCCGCGCAAAAACGAGGTTTCGTTTCACAGCATGACCGCGTGGCTGGTACCCGGCACGTAGCGTCGAAGCGTCTGCACACACCCGCGTCTATCGTTGAAAATATTAAAAAAAAGACGCCAGACGAGACCCACGACACGACGAGAACGCGAGACGGCGGGAAAACCATGCAAGACTGGATGGACAATTGATGCAGGGTACTTTGTGTCGGGCGGCCGCTTGCGCCACATAACCCACCGTATGCTTAATTACGGTACTCAGTTTAGTTTCGGTTTGAAAAGGCGACCGAAATTGTTTTTTTTTTTTTTGGCGCAGGCTTGGCGCAGATTACCACTATTTTGGCCAAATGTAGCAGGATGTAGCTGAGTTAGCCCCTTGGCGCAGTTTGACGCAATTGGCGCAGCAACCACATCACTGAGGTTATCTGAGGCGATGATCGACAGTTTCGAAAATTCTCCCCAGCCTACCGTAAAACCCGGGCGAGTAGCGGGGTCAGAGCTATTACACTTTTTAGTGTTAATAAAGTACAACTTCGTTTTGGTGCTATGTTGACGCAAATTCATCCTATTTCGGCAAAATGTAGCAGGACAAGTAGTTATTTGGCGCAAATGGCGCATCGATCACAGCACTGAAAAGGGACTGCACCATTTGAAACAAAAGGACTGGTCTAGTCACTGACAGAACGGCAGAGAGGTGCTTCAGTTGTCCCAGCGCGAGTACGATGACGCATTCATCCAGAGCCGAAGCACGATGGAAAGCAACGAGCGCAGGCTGGAGGCATCCGAAAAACATGCCCCGACCTTTTTCATCCTGTCAGGGACGATACATGGCTCGCAGGAGACGTCAACTCACCGCGGTCATTTCTACTCGTTCTTGCGGGCAAAACAAAACAAAACAAAACGAATTCGATAGTGCGAGACGCATGCCACAGAGCATATGCCCTCAGCAAGCATGGCCACCCCAATGGTCCGTATCGTGGAGCTCCTCTTGAGCAGATCTCATATCCGCCTCCAGCACGCGCAACGATCAAGGTGTTGTCGAAGGCGGAAAAACCTCGCGCTCCGGGCAGAGTGTCTACTCAACTACCTGTCACTCTAGTGGGACTCGGGCATTACGGTTTCCCGCCGTGACGTGATGACCAGCATTTGCCTCGCCATAACAGTCACGACCTGTGACTCTGGATACTCATCATCAGTTGCAACGAAACGTAGGGTGGCGTTTATTAAACGGTGGAAGTCAGGAGATGTCGCGTCCTTGAACCAACACCGTCGAAGTTGACAGTCTGACAATATGCCTTTATGCTTGGCAGCGCATTTCAGTTCATTTATTTCGGCTCAGGAGAGACGGGGTGCGGCAGATAGCATGTCGCTAATACAGTCACAGCGTGGCCTCTGAGATTCTTGGCGCGCGAAACGCGGTATAAAGCGAGACACGGAGCTGTAAAGGCTGGTTCGCACCTTCCGTGTCGGTTGCGTTCGCAGCGACCTAAACGACAGCAACGACGAAGACACCGGGCCGAGTGCTAGCCGCACGCAACAACGTGGCGAGCGATATAATCCAAGAGGTAGCTTCGCGAAGCAATCACGAATCAAGGTTGTTCCGGTGTTTCGGCTGTTTCTGTTGTTGTGAACGCAACCGTCTAAGACGTGTGAACCAGCCAGGCTCGATGTACCAAAAGAAACCCCACGCCGAGCGGAGGGGCTAGCACACGGACGTGTTCAGGGCCGCGGGGACAAGGCGCGCGCCGACGTGCTTGCTGCTTTCTGGAACGCGTGGCAGCACACATTAGGCGCTGCTGCTGGCCCTCGGCGCCAGGTTGCGACACGGCCCCGCATTCCCGAGTGGCCAGCCGTCGCCGCGCTCCACAATCGCCCCACCACGGGGACTGGGTCGCTGCGCAGAGCGCGTCACGAGGGCACTCTCCCCGCTCTGCATACCGCCGCGCTTTCTTCCAAACGAGCAGCCAGCTGGGCAAACGAGCACGGTCGGGGCGGAAACTCCTTTCTAACTTTACCTTCTTTTTCCACACCCGCAAGTTATCAGTGTTCTAGCCAAATTCCTTCTTCGCCACAATCCCGTCGGAAATTCAAGGACGCCACCGATCGCGACGCCAACCGTGTGTTTTCGTACCATTCGCCATCCTGAAAACGACTCTATTTTCGTGAAGCTCGATATTCCGCGAAAGTTTCCAAGCGCGGGTTTACGGGAATATTTCGCGATTGGGAGTGATGTGCTCTGTAGTCGCGGCACCATGGGGTGTGTAATGTATGCGCGGGATACATTTTTTTTTTTTCGCGATAGTTTTCGGATTTTAATATTCACGAAAATTATGGGCCGTTTACGCTACACCCCTTGATGCCGGCTACAGAGCATATGACTGCCAATCGCGAAATATTCCCGTAAAACCGCACTTGGAAAATTTCGCGAAATATCGAGCTTCACGGTTGGCGCCTCTGCCAACCCCGTGACATGAACGTCTCTGCCAACCCCGTGACGTGAACGCATCACTTTGCTCCCGTGCTTTCAGGACGAAAGCTTCTCCCTTTTCTGAAGGAACATAGGTTACAAGAACGTTCCTCCCTTTAGGGAGGTCTATACTAGACCCTTTTTTCTAATGGTGAATTCCACGGGTAGATCCGGAGCGCTTTCCAAAATCCGCGAGGGAGGCAAAATTCCAAAATCCGCGAGGGAGGCAAAATTCCACTCCGTGGAACCCGCTCCGAATCGTCGAGCGGAAGATGAACTCGCATTTTTGGAGCGACCCACCGACCCGCCCGAGACGCTCGGCCGTTCAAAATGGCCACTGCTTGAACTTGACAAGCCGATCAACACCTCAAGCGACTGATCTTTCCGACGACCAGTGACAACTGTCACTGCTTAGCTGCAGAAATAATACGCGACACAGGCCGGGCGAAAATATCCGCACCACGGAGCCCATGTCGAAAAATAACGATGAAGACGCCCGCGTTGGCCACCGTCACATAAACCTTTCGGCCGCCTGGAAGCGGCGGGGCACGCACAGCGATTGCCATCGGTGGAGTTCAAATTGCTGGTACGACTTTAATAGAGGTAACAAAACATCACTTACACGGTCGTTGGCTAATCTGTTCTTGCTTTATTGCACGAGAAAACGCCGTGGCATGCAGTGTAAAAAAGTAAACAATCGGTGGCGGCAAAATGAACAGGCTCAACCTTGCATGTGCCTCCTTCCGATTTTCTGTCTTTCTTTTTTTTTTTTTTTTTTTTCATTCTTCCTCTCACGATCACAGATGTCAGCGATTGCAATTCGCCACGCTCCAGTCCCGGCTTTGCATCCCTGATCGACGCGAGGTAGAAGCGTTCAAGCCGTCACAACCCCGCGTAAACAAGCGACGCGTCCGACCAGATCCAACTCGACGGCGCGGCCGGTCCGGCGACCGCGCCGCGCATGCGCACCGCCGAGTTAAAGGAAATGACGTAGAGCGCTTCTGTCAACTTCCGCCCTGAAATCCCCCGGATCAAGTTCGGCGGGGTTGGAGGCGCTCCACGGGGCGGGCGCTGCCACAAATCTACGAGTGGAAGATGACCAACTCGAGCCGGATCTGCCAGCGGAAGATGCTCGTTCCAAAAGGGGCGCTTTTGGAGCGCTCGAGATCTACGAGCGGAATTCACCTTAAGCGTGCAGAGGGCCCATCGTACCGTGTCGGATGTGCAAACACGGTTCCCTAAAACTCTCTAGTGTCTGCAGACTGTCGTTTGGACGATGGATTAAGCAGTATGGCTGAGGCTCATTAAAGGGGTACTCTGCCGCAATTTTTATTTATCTATTTTTTTTTTTTATTTTGCTCGATTAATTATATATTTTCGGAATCGCCGACATTTGTACGTATACCCTTTCCGGTGTACTATTTTTAGTATCACGAAATTCAGAATATGTAGTTATTGTGAAATCGGCGAGGGAAGAAAAGATGATGGTCGAAATTCCAATATTTAAATATACCCGGGCTTTTCAATGCCGAAATGACGTCAGGCAAGCTTGCGGGTCGAGCGTGCGCGTAGTCTTAAAATGGACTACATGCCGAGCGTTTGTTTCGGAAAGCTGGAGCGGCGCGGGGTCTGGGAGCGAGCTTGACACCGTGAAACTGCTTGCAATCGGTTGGAAAAAAAAAAGTGCACACAGTCCAAAGGGTGAATGAACCCACTGCCTTCGCCTGACGTCACTTTTCCATTGTTGCCAGTAGAGACTTTCACTTTGAAAGAACACGGTGAGGACCAAAATAGTAAAGTCAAAAGGTGCGCAAAAAATGTGTATGTATATATATATATATATGAGGAAAGCGCCGGAGTACCCCTTTAAAGGCACCAACAACGTCGCAATGCTTGAAATAAAATAAAAAAAGATCCTGCAAAAAGAGAAGCTGCCAAACTTTTGAGAATCTTCGCAGCAAAACATAACACGCATGTTCCAATAGTAATGAGGAACAAAAGAGGAAACGCCAGGTTACAGGGGTTGCATAGCGGTCACTTCAAAGTTGTTAAGGGACACCGACAGGCATCAATTACAACGATGGTACGCTCGTTGTTATTAGCAGCGTATTATAACCTGCTGCGCCATAAATGCCCAGTCCATCGCCCGATCAATCAATCTTCCCCTGTACGGAAAGGCGACGCGGAAGGGAAACCCATTACTCCGGCTCCATCCAGGAAGCCACGAAACGCGGCGGCGATGTTCCATGCCCCTGCACTATTTCCTTCAACATAAACCCCGATTTTTTTTTTGTCCAACACCAACAATTTACCGAAAAGCACCGAATCAGTGAGAAAATATAAACCCCGAAAAAACACCCCCGTATTTGAACAAATATAAACACCGAAAAGACTGGACGGTGATGTACTCGCGTGATCAATTTTTCGCCATATTTGCCAAGCCGCATACAGTGCGCCGGCACTGTATATGCGACGGGGATCATTAGATTATCATCCGGGTTTTTCCACCGCTAGCTTTGCGCCTGTTGCACGAGGGGTGACTTTGGTGCACCCCCGCGCTTTCCCCGTACGTACTTGTGTGCTAAAAATTGACTGATTTTCGACGACGCTCAGCAAGTTTCCAATGAAAACCATACGCTTATTTCCGCTAATACAAAAGTTAATGGATTTTAGTTAATTATCCGAATTATCGTGAGGCCGCATAAACCCACCCGCCCAAACCGCATCAGTGTACCTTCCACAGATTTTTTTTTTAAATTTATTTTGTAACAAAGCTGTTTGAGTTAAAATCAAACACCCCGTATAACGACCGCAGATCAGACAGCCTGTGGGTATGCATATGTGAGTGCGGATGAAACCTTCCAAGCCAGCGCACGCGGGAATAAATGATCAAACCTCCGAAGTCGCCCGAGTGATTTAGTTGGATGCAAAGGTCCTAGAGCCACTAAATGAGCTGCGCTTAGAGTATCGGCACTCAGTTCACCGACATTGTTGTGGGCGCCGCCATTTTGGCTCGTATGCAGAGCAGACGCAACCGCCGATCGTCATGATTCAAAAGTGCGACTTTCTCAGCATTAGATTCGGTGTTAGGAAGCTCATGTAATATTGCTTTGCTTAGTCGCGAACTTTTTAAACATTTCTGGAGGACGGAAAAGCGTTTCCTGTGATTTCAGATAAAGCTCCAGATAACTGGCAACCACGATTTTACGCCACAATATGGCCCAGTGTCGTTACTCTGAAGCGTAGCTTATTTAGTGGCACTAGAAGTTTCAATGCGCACGAGCAAAGCAAAGAACACGGGAGAATTGCCGGCTGCGCTTTGCTCTAGAGATCAGGGTTTTTTTCGAACTGTGGTATTCGTACCCTTTAAAATCTTTGTGCAAGGAATAATAATAATAAAAAAGAAAGAAAGAACATTTGTAATTTATTTTCAGAACTGCGGCATGTACTGAAACGTTTCCAGCAGGAGCAGTTTCCGATGCCTGTTCCTCCTACCACGTATACAGTGCGCAGCACAGTTATGCCGCATTCACACCGGCGGTTGAACCAAGTTCGCGAAAGCGGTTGCGAACGCGGTTGTTTAAAGATCCAATGCAATTTTGCGCGCGTTTGATTATGAAAACGGGCGGATATCCGCTTCGCAAGTTGCGTTTCGAACGCCATTGTGAACGCACGAA
Source organism: Ixodes persulcatus (assembly GCA_013358835.2). NCBI lineage: Eukaryota > Metazoa > Arthropoda > Arachnida > Ixodida > Ixodidae > Ixodes > Ixodes persulcatus. Next base: position 115,110 of record JABSTQ010009124.1, read on the forward strand.
TAACGGAAACAAAGATTGCAGTTTTTTTTTTTTTTTTTCTTTCTCGCGCAACTGAGACGCTCTCATCAAAAGCTACAGCATGCAGTGTGGTAATACGCGATCATTCGGTGCACGAGAATAGGGAGTATTCACTAGACACCATATTTGTGGGTGCTGTTTAGAGCGCATGCTCAGAACGAGCTCACATCAATAGGCTGCTAAGACCGGCACTTTGTTGATGGCGTGGAATGCACGTTGCAAAAGAACTGTGGAAGCTCGCCATCAGCACGCGCTCAGCATTCGCGCACACAGCTATGGCCGCCAGTGCAAAACTTGGAGCTCGTCTAGGCAAAGTGCGAAAAGGCGTCGCTACGCTGTTGCGAATCGGGCTTCGCGGTTGTCGCAGCGTTGAAAGACAGGCTCGAAAGCTGAAACACGATCTCCGGCTCAAACTGTTCCGATGCCACCAACGACTAGTGCAACGTGCGAGATGAAGCAGGAATATTAATCTCGTGGCGCGAGGATTAGACGAACCATTGAGCATCGAATCCACGTATCTAAGGTGGATAGAGCAAACTTCCGGCCATCTTTTGATACCCTCTTATCCCAGAGGAACATTAGACGTCCACGAGGTAGGGTACTTTTACCCACATATCATCTTTTACATTTTTTTTAAAATAATTTTAAGTAGGGCGCGCTGTTTTTTTGTTTTTGTTTTAAAGCTGGACCGCTACAAAGGGAACAGCCGCATCATCATCATCCCCATAATGAATCCAGTACTCTAAGATTTCGAACAAAACCATCAACCTCCCGGAAGCTTCACAGCGGGAGCCGATGAAGCTTCGCTGAGGAACTTAACTTCGGATATCTTAATCCTGACCAAGTAACAGCTTCTCCGAAAGAGGGAGAGAGCATGTAAGCCTCAACGAACACGGAAGACAGATAAAGAAAAACGTACGAATAATGCCGGACTCGGAAGCATAATCCGCTTGCGCGCAAGGCTCGAGCGAGCAAAAAGATCGCGCAGCCTAGAAAACGAAACAAATGAAACAAACACACACCTCCGTCGAAGAGCGTGTCGCCCGGAAAGCCAAAGCGGTGCTGTTGTTGCTGCTGCGACTGCGACGACGTCGGCGGCTGCGGCGCCGATAGCGGCGACCGATCGGCCAAAGGCGTCGGACAGAGCAACTGCGGCCAGGCACCTTGCACGAGCTGCATTGTCGCGCCACGCCGACGCACACAGCACCCCCGGGTCACAAAACCACCGGCACACCTGACGACAGCAGCAGCAGCACAAGCAGCACAACAACACCCAACAACTTCACCAGAGAGTCGTCGTCGAGGCCGTCGTCACCCTAGCATCGTCGCACGTGGTCGCCGCGACCCACCCCTCACACTCCGAGTCACTCCGCGAAAGCCGCTTCGTCGCCGGCGACGAGACAAGAAGTCTCAATCCTTGCCGAGTCGTCGTCGTCAAATCCCTCGGGGGGCGCCTTGGAGGGACGGCACGAGTCAAGACGCGCAACGGACCTCCAGCGACCCAAGCCGCGCGCACGCACGCGATCGCTGGCTGCGCGAAAAAAATCGCGACCACGCCGAGAGTGCAAGGCAGACTGTGGTGCCAACAGTGCCGCGCGATTCACCTGGGCTTGCGACTGGAGGGGGAGGGGGGGGAGTGAGCTCGCTCACTAGCCTCCCCTCTCCTTCCACCCCCTTCGCCTTCCTCATCACGATCGCTCGGCCTACATTTCTACACGCGACTTGCGAACGAACGGCGGCAGCCAAACCAGCCAGCGAAAGCCGGCTTTCTTTTTATTCTTTTTCATTATTTCGCTTTCCACCAGCACGGACACAACACTCGGTACTACCGCGTCTGGCTTCATTTCTCGTATATACTTCTCCGCTGTGTACCTGCCTATCTCCTCGTTATCTTCGTTTTAATTTCCATCGAGTGAGAGAAAGCGAGAAAGGGGAAAGAAAAAAACGAAAAAAAAAAAAAAAGAAATCTCGAGGCGGCGAACGGTGCCGCAAGAGCGAACCTGCCAGAGAAGAAAAGGAATAATAAAAACGAGTCGGCCCAACCTCTTCGACGCAAGGGCATTTCTGGATTGGAAGCAGCAGAAAGAAAGCCAGACCAGAAAGCCCCGCTACTTCACGAAAGAGGGCGAGAGCCAAAGCGCGCCCAGAAACAAAGGAAAAAAAAAAGAAAAGAGAGAGAAAGCAAACTCTAGAGGCCTTTTCCTTTCTTTTTCGCACTCTCCGTTACTTTTGTTTTCCAACCACCAGAGCAGCGCGATGGCACGACCAGGTTTTTCTCCCTTTCCCCCCATTTTTGCACCACCGACACCTCCTTTCCAGACTACTACGACAAACAATATAAAACAAAAACCGTAAATGAGTGACCCCACAAACAAGGTAACGAAAAGGCAAAAGGAAAGACGAAAAAAAAAAACAGGTACGATAAAAACAAAAAATGCCCGAGAAACGTCCCAGTTTTTCCACGTGCCTCTTCTATCTCTCCTCCTCTCCCCCAAAAATGAGAGAAGAGGAAGAAGGAAAGGGAAAACAGGGAACCGGTAGACACCAGCGACAGTGCGTACCATAAAAACCACCTAAAAAAAAAAAAAAAATCGCGGGCGCACGCGCGCGCACAAACGAAAGCGAAAACGAGCTTACGAAGAGAGAGACGGGAACAAAATGGCCACCAGCACCGAACGAAAGAAGAAAAGAGGTAACGGGGAAAGGAGGGATGCGAAGAGGAGAGACAGAGCGAACGCAACAACGACACACAAAAATGCGAGAAAGAAGCGGCCGCCGCCGACACACTTCTTCTTGGGTCGGTGGAGAAACTGAAACGCTTCTTTCCCCTCCTCACACCCTCTCCCCCGTCCAGGCTCTAGGAAGAGCAAGAGGACAACGTTCCTGCCACTGGAAGAGAGGGAAGGGGGTAGCCCCACTTTCACGAGCGACTTTCACCAACGGGACCCCCGAAGCGGTCCTCCTTCCTCGTTCGCACCCGCCCATTTTTCGTCCGCCCGAGGCTATTTATGGACGGGACAACGAAGGCCTGCCACGCGCCCCCGAATGAGAAAGACGCTCCATTATAAATAGGAGCCGCTTGCCTCCGCCAAACACCCAGAGCACAAACAAAGGCCGCCGACAAAAGAAAAATACACACACACACAAAATAAATGGGTGACACTCCCCGCTTTTTTTCGCCTCACGTAACCCAATTGCCTCCTGTCACATTCGAACCCACCCAAAATCGGGCCTAACGCTCTCCAGGTAAAGAATCTAACCCGAGCTCTCTCTTCACCCCCGATTGAAACTAGACGAAATTTCAGATGTCACCAACCACTCGGTTCAAATAATAAGGCCATTTAATTTGAGCGCTCTGTGCGTTCGCCGTGTTCTGTAATGCCAGAGTCCCACTAGAGCGACAAACAGCAGCAACCGACAACGACAACCCGCAAGTCCCTGTAGGCCTGCCAAAGATGCCATCGCGTGCATTCTCCACGGGCTCGAGGGTTGGAGCTGGCGGTTGTTGCTGTTTGTCGCTAAGTGGGACTCGGTAATAAATAAACCTATAGGGGGTATTCACCGATGCAATTTCTTCCACCATTTTGTTTTTATGAGCTGTCTGGAGCGTGGCGAACACGAACATTCCAAGGATTCACAGGACGCCCTGAATTGCGCAGTGAACATTCGGAGGGCGACTTTCGGAGTTTAATTTTCACTGATAATTCGAAGGACGTTCTTCGGAGTTCATTTTTTCAGCGATAATTCAAGGTTTATCGGAGTTTCTTTTTTTCATAGTCCCAATTTTCTAAAATTCGGAGTTTATTTAAGTGTGTTCTCAGCTTTAAAAAAAAAAAAAAAGTGTGGGTACTATATTTCTCGTATATACTTCTCCGCTGTGTGCCTGCCTATCTCCTCGTTATCTTCGTTTTAATTTCCATCGAGTGAGAGAAAGCGAGAAGGGGAAAGAAAAAACGAAAAAAAAGAGAGAAATCTCGAAGCGGCGAACCGTGAATACCCCCTATAGGCAGCCTATAGACCATTCCATTTAGCGCTCTCTGGGCGGCACCATTTTGTTCGACAGCAGCGCCCTCTCCATACATCCGGGAAATTCAGCGGGTTCGGCGGGTCAAATCAAATTTGAGGGTTTTACGTGCCAAACCAACGACGGGCATCTGGAACGCCCCAGCGGAGGACTGAGGATTAATTTGGACCACCTGGGGATCTTTTGACGTGCAACCGAAAGCTCGGTTACACGGCGCCTCCTCCGCAATAAGCCTCCGTCAGATTGCGGGCACCTCGGCCGAGATTCGAACTCGCCACATGGGTTCGGCGGGGTAAAACGAGAGAGAGGGCACGCGCCCGACTCCGCTAGCAGACGACAAAACCGGGAGGTTGCCATTCTCCATCTTTGGGCTGTATCGGCGGGCTGTAGGAACATCGAACTGTCGCTCGTGGCTGCCGTTGTGAAGTGGTTCGCGTTCTTACCGCCGAATTCAGAAACCTCACTCAAACTACACTCACACTTAATTGCCGCTCCACTTCCTCGAGGAAGGCGCGAAGGCCGGCGCTGGCCAATCGCGAGGACGGACCCGCCGTCGCGATTGGCCAGCGCCGGCCCTCGCGCCTTCCTCGAGGAAGCGGAGGGGCCCTTAAAGTGTGAGTGTAGTTTGAGTGAGGTTTCTGAATTCGGCGGTTAGAATAGTTATGGCTACTCCAAAATCAGCCTATAGCTCTCTGATGTTCTATTTCGGTAAATCATCAACTAGCATATCTTTTTTCCGTTACTTAAATATCAGTTGAGTCAGCCGGCGGTACTACCCTCAACTACTGCGTGTATTGCGGCAGGAGAACACGTTTTTATTTATAATTTCAGACTTCCACTCATGGTCGCTAAAGGCCCAGTACGAACTTTGCATAGTAAAAAAGGTACAGCAACCGGGTTAACTTTTCGCCGGCGAGACCGGCGAATCTGACACAGTTTTTCCATTTTTTTTTTTTTATTTGCACGCAGGTAACAGCGCATTTGGACCCGGTTAGTCTTTTTATCGAGCACAGCATTACACGATAACTTGCATATCAAAATTCGCGCATCTGCGCGTGAAATTTCCAAAATAACGCGATTTTAAACAGAGTTTGCACGCCGGCCGGATGCTAGGTATACAGCCCACTCGGCGGAGTAGACGACATGCGGGTGAGAGGGGGAGGGCATTTTTTTTCTCTCTATTGCCCTCTCTGCTATGACCCTAATGGAACGGTCTATAGAGAGTCTATATACTTCATTTCGTCCTACAATCGACCACAGCCAAAAAAAGCTACGTCCTCGTGATTGGAGCTGGCGGCGTACAGATTTAACTGTAGTCCATCGTGGCGAGAAACGAACTATACACCTTTATTAATGGACGAAGAGCGTGTTGGTGCGGATCGAGATTGACCTTCGACATCTTTCCGGCGCTGATCATCCAGGCCGAAAAATGCCGAGTCATTGTGCCGTGAACGCACGAGCAGAGTCTGATATTCCGCAGAAGAGAGCTATATAGTGCATGCGCGTGCTCAGAACGCGTTCCACGTTGCGCGTTTTGACGAGTGCAGTGGAGACAAGCGGAACGTCGGCGTCCGGCGCTTAGCTTTCGCATCCGAACGCGTTTGACGAGTGTAAAAGCACGTAGGCGCCTCTGGGGGTAAAACGAATATGCTCGAGGTGCGCCAAGAGCAGACGAACTTGCATGTCGTACAGCCGGTCCAGTATAAAGACCAGCACAAGGTGCGAATCACTCTTGCACCCCCAAAAGTTCCCTCCAATGTTTCAACAAAATAAGACATATATATATAAAAAATTGGTTTGGATTATAGAGGTTTCAAGTAAAAAAATGAAAGACGTTTACAACTCCCTGTAATGCCGAATTAGAGCGCAGCTCTTGAGGAGGAGGGTATGCTCCTCCTCCTCCTCTGTACCCTCCCCTCCTCCTCCTCTCCTTTTCCGCCCCTCCTCATCCGCCCTCCACCACTCCTCCTTCTCCTCCCTTCCCCTCGTGACGTCACTTATGATCCTCGGGACGTCACTCGTCAAGGTCGTGACCATCACGAGTGAAGGTCACGACCTTCATTGTAAAGGTCGTGACCTTCGTTGTGACCTTCGTGACGTCACTTGTGACCCTCGTGACATCACGTGTGACGTTATGGGAAACGTCCCATGATGGAACGCGCTGGTCACGAGTGACTTGCGCGTTGCATCATGGGACGTTTTCTATAATGCAACGCGCGGGACTCTCGTGACGTCACACGTGACGTCATTATGGGGAAACGTCCCATAATGCAACGCGCGGTTACGCCGATGGCGACGCCGCTCAAGCCGGAAACGGGCGGCTAAGAACTGCGCTTTAAAAAAAAACTTACAATGAACCGCAGTAGGCGCTATGAGTCATCCCTCGCCAATCCAGAGCTGCGAACGAATCGCACGACTAGGCACACAGCGTGTGGTTGCGTCCCTACCGAAGGTCCATTGACACACGGCATGGGATTGACTTTGAGGGCTCGTAGCTTCCTATGCGGTCCCTTGTAAGATGAAATGGAGCATAACAAGCACTGCTTGTCAGCCATAGCGCCATTACTCTATATATTAGGAATACACACGGTATATCACCGAGTGCATGAAAATATGCAGGTTATTTCTTTTCAAGCGAGATTTGAGATAGATACGAACAGTAAAAACGTGCAACATAGTAAAAAAAACGTATACATTTTTTTTTTTTTTTTTAGAAACGACACACGTGAAACAGGTTAACAAAAACAACTCTCTCTGAGAGAGAAAGAGATAAGACAGCAAAACTTAAGACATTGGAGGCACGAAGACCTTACATACTTAATTAAAAAAAGAAGTCAAAACAACCCGTCGCGGTTGTTTTGCTGTCTTCAGCTTGTGCAGCAAATGAGGAAAAAAAAAAAAAAAAAAGGACGGCATTCTTCGAGTCTGGATTCCATTTTCCAGCATCGGGGGGGATCGAGCGCATTTACCGCGCAGCTTGCGGGGAATGACCAACGGGTCTTTCTCGATGGACCTAGTACAGTATTCAATAAGCGTGCTCGTTACGAGGGTCGAACAACATGGAAGTATTTCGCTCCCTCGTACACAGCGCGACGCTGTTGGCGCGAACACGACGTCGGCGCCTCTTGAGTCTTGGCCTATCCCTGAGGCCGGACGACATGCGGGAACGAAGCAAGCTGCGCGAGCCCCCGATAATGGTTCGTAGGACTCAATAACCTATACGCTGGAAGAGCATGGGAACCACGACAGACTTTGTTTTCTATCAACAACCGATACCAGCACTCTCTAGGCAAACATAAGACGAAGGCTCAATGCACGAGCAAATGAGTCGTGCCGTGACTGATTCTGAGTCACGGCGGCAGCACCAGTATACAGCCCGCTTCGCGTCGTTGTTAATACGTCTCCACTGTAAAAAAATCTTCTACACTCGTGCACTATTTACAGGGTGATGACAGCGATGAACCAACCCAGGTTCGCTTTTTCCGTTTTATACTTTAAGTGCACGCGCTCCGTTACGATTAAGTGCTTTAAGTGCTAGCGCTTCGATGCCATTCGAGTAAGATTGTGCGAATTTTCTCATGTGGATTTCGAGTAACACGCTATTCAAAATTCGCTTAAAACTGTGACATTAGTACTTTTCGAAATGTTCGCAAAGCCAAGGTTGCGACGGGTTAGCTAGTTAGCCCCATTGAGTGAGCTTCTCACTGAACACTGGTGCACTGGGGAGAAGCGATAGTACCCGCGGAGTGCACACCGCGATACTGCGAATCTCGTCGCTTTGCCGCATCGCAGCCGCGTGCTTAGGAAAAAGCACGCATTCAAGAAGGGACGGTGCACGCGCGCGCGTGCGCGCAGAGAGAAAGAACGGAACCTGGTGGATGTTGACAGCTACCTCGAAATAAAATTTTCGGAATTAACTCGTGGTTATATTGCAAGAATGTAAGGCAGCAACGTCCCGACCAGCTAGCCTGGAATCCACAGCCGGGCTAGAGTGAACTAATGCCACTGGATCCTGGCAAAGTAGCGTCAAGCTCCCCATGCATGGTCGCCGTTTTGGTTCACGAAATGAGCACTTTCTCCTTAACCTCTCCATTCTTGGGGATCCGATCTAAATTCGCTGATGGCGGGTAGCTTTACAGAGACGTTCCTTGAACATCGAAATTTTTGTTCTCCACACACCGGCGAAACAAGCGCACATAATCGCACCGCCACCACATGCGGCGCCGGTGCCTGGCGGCATTGAAAATCAATTTTCCCGTCTGTCAACACGCAAAAACAACAATTCAAATGTAAAAGATCTGCGGAAATAAGCATGACCGATAAGTGGATTGCACGCACAGCGCCAAAGACGCCTATATTGGCGATGAACGCTTCCAGTACGACGGTGCTCCGTAGCGATCTTTGCCCGACCGGCTCAGAACGACCCTTTGGAAGCTTCGAAAAACACCGAAATGGCGATTGCCATGGCAATAGATACCGAACAGCCAATCGTTCTGCGAGGTTTTGGTCGACTGCATGTTAGTATCTGTTTGCGTCCGGCTAGCATGCAGGGACGACAATGGTACTACATGCCCAGGGACCAGTGACTTTTAGAGTGAACTGGCGAGCTTAGCTCTTGCTGCCTGCCTTCGCACAAGGGGTAATTTTTCCCCGCTTCCGCAGCTCGAAGGGTTCACTGTGGCCCTCGGAGGCTCCGAGGCAAAGCGCCGGCCTACGGATCCCCGGGTGGCTGGTTCGAATCCCGGCCGAGGTGCCCCCAGTCGGGACGGAGGCTTATTGCGGAGGCGGCGTGTAAAGCATGATTCACATGGTGCAATTTTACCCGCGACTTCGCAGTTGCGACGTCGGTTCACCGAAAAAAAAAAAAAAACGCGTGTAGGAAGCTGCGGTGATCCCCGCCGCACTTGCGAAATCGCAGGTAAAATCGCACCGTGTGAATCCGGCTTAACCGAGATTTTGGTTGCACGTCAAAAGAACCCCAGGTGGTCGAAATGAATCCCCCAGTCCTCTGCTGGGGCGTGCTAGATGCCCCTCGTCGGTTTGGCACGTAAACCCTTCAAATTTGACAGACTTTTTGTTGGGGGAGAGCAGAAATATCTTCCTTTTTACTCACTGTTTTAACCGTCATTGAATGTTTTCAAAACGCTGAACTGACAAGGATCTTAAACGACATACGAACGCAGTAAAAAAAGAAAAAAAGAACGGTAATTGTTTTTCTTTGAGTGCCTTGGAGATAGAAAGGTGGTAACACCCTGACCACTCTCGCTCTCGGTGTATGGATGGATGGATGGATGGATGAATACGGCTGAGCCCTTTGGATCGGGCGGTAGCTTACGCCACCTAGCCATTTTGTCTTACCCTTTAAGCTTAGAATATTTAAATGTCAAAACTATATTCACTCCGTACTGAAAAGAAAGTGAGGCTATAAATCCCCCTTGCCATCACTTAATAAGAAAATGCCTAGTTTTCTCTCGCTTTCTGCCACCATTCACTTAATCTTTGCTTGGTAATCTCTACTGTCTTGAAATCCACTTTTCCTTCGCTGTCTCTAAAACCCAATGACCTTATAAAATCTATGTTGTCTTCGGTATGCATAGGGTGAAGCCCTTTACAGTAGAGTATCAAGTGCTCAGCCGTCTCGTCCTCCTCTCCACAAGCAGCGCACACTGTGTCCATTTCCTGGTACTTCGCTCTGTATGTTCTGGTTCGCAAAACACCTGTCCTTGCCTCAAACAACAATGAGCTTCCCCTAGAATTGTCATAAATGCTTTCTTTCTGTACTCGCGGCAACGCAGCGCCGCGAGCGGCGATTTCGCCGTTCGGGAGGTCGGATCAATCGTGCTCTCTTAGTGCCAACTCTACATCTTCTTGATACAAAGGAAATGCTCCTCAAAACGTAAGTTAAAAAGAAAAAAAAAAAGTTTAATGTCATATTTTTTTTCGCCAAAGGGCCCAGTTGGGAATATTAATAACGCCCGATATAATTAGTGTATCATTAGTTTCGAGTAATTAACTTTTTTTAATTAGTAAATTTATAGGTATGGTTGCACTTAGAAACTTGTCGAGGATAATAATAAAAAAAAAAAAACCTAAATCAACTTATTTCAGAAATATAGAAGGCATGCCTAAAGCATTTTACTGCATTCCGGAAAACTTATCTTCATCATGCCGACAAAGACCAAGGAGCACAGAACGCGTCCCGCACAAACCACACTCCATATGTGTCCTTTGTGCTAGTGTTTTTTTTTAATATTTTTATTTACTGTTTAATTTTATATAAATTTTGCATTTATTTCATTTTAGATCGGTATTTATTTCGATTTATTTATTATAATCTAGTTAATGAATATTTATTTATTTTCTTAATTGCTTTATTTTACGTTTTTTGCGTATTATTCTTCGTTTTATGATTTATTTTTTCATTTGTCTTATTATTTTCATCCCAAACCTGCCTCTCTCGCCCGCACGCTTGCATTCACATAAGATCATTTACCCTTCCAGACCAGCTGGCTACCAGTGTCCGGGACTCCGCCGGGGCTCCAACATTTTATATATTTACTTTCGAAGAATTGACTTTTTGATTAGCGAATTTATAGGTGTGGTGTCAGTTGTAGACTCGCTGAGGATCATCGAAAACCACTAAACGAACTCATTTTTAAAACATAGAAGGCACGTGCACCATGTTACTGCGTTTCGAAAAAGAAGAAAAAAAGAAATCCATTTGATACGTTTTTAGGTTTCGGTTTCCTGTCGGTTTTTGCGCCAGCCTGGCCGAGGCGCGCAACGCACGTGCGCCACACTTCCTGCAGGGGGGCAGGGGCAGGGCAGGCCAGGACCGCTGGCTCAAAGATGCTTTCCGGTAGTGAACCGAAACCTAGAAACGCGTCCAGATGGTGAGTTTTAACGGAGAATGCGTTTTATGAGTCGTTTTCTATGAGAAAATGTCATTGCGGGCGTCATACCGAGTGTCATGAACGAGTGACACGCTGGGAGCGTTACACAATGTTAAGCTGATATATATATATATATATATATATATATATATATATATATATATCAGCTTAACATTGTGTAACGCTCCCAGCGTGTCACTCGTTCATGACACTCGGTATGACGCCCGCAATGACATTTTCTCATAGAAAACGACTCATAAAACGCATTCTCCGTTAAAACTCACCATCTGGACGCGTTTCTAGGTTTCGGTTCACTACCGGAAAGCATCTTTGAGCCAGCGGTCCTGGCCTGCCCTGCCCCTGCCCCCCTGCAGGAAGTGTGGCGCACGTGCGTTGCGCGCCTCGGCCAGGCTGGCGCAAAAACCGACAGGAAACCGAAACCTAAAAACGTATCAAATGGATTTCTTTTTTTCTTCTTTTTCGAAACGCAGTAACATGGTGCACGTGCCTTCTATGTTTTAAAAATGAGTTCGTTTAGTGGTTTTCGATGATCCTCAGCGAGTCTACAACTGACACCACACCTATAAATTCGCTAATCAAAAAGTCAATTCTTCGAAAGTAATTATTAAAACTAATTATACCGAACCTTATTCATTTTTCCAAATGGGGCCCTTTTCAGGACCCAATAAGACATTCCCCTTTTTCTATGCAATGCGTGCTTTTCGCCGGAACGATTTAACTCACGTGTATGTATGTGCATATATATATATATATATATATATATATATATATATCTGTGTGTGTGTGTATGTGCGTGTACCTCGATAGTAATGCACATACGAGTATCGAAAAGCAGCATGTTAAAAGAGGAAATTAGTAACGCTTCATGGGCAACCCAACTTCTTCAAATCTAATACATAGGGTCATCCCTTTCCCCATTAAAAATAAAACGAATATATATTTTTTTTAGACGGGGCACATCAGAGCTGCTGACGTCATCCTTCAAGGTCGCCCCACCAGAGGCACGCAAGGGCAGCCACAGACACCGAGCGTGCCCCCGCCTGCTCCTAAGGTGCTCCTCGACCTCCAGGAGCCATCCTCGTGGAATAAATATATTCTCTCTCTCTCTCAGAGGAACCACCCTTTTGCCCTCACCCCCCCAGCCGGTGAGCAAGCGGGCAGGCACGGGCCGCTCTAAATATACTGCACCGCCGCCCAGCCACGGTCTTTCACCGCGCGCGACAAAACGTCCCGACGACCACGGTAGCTGCTAAGCCCAGCGCCGTCCCAAGAGTCCCTTTCTTTTGATTGTCTTTGCTCTAAAGGAGGCCGCGAAAAGGGCGAGGTTAGAGAGCGCAAATGGGGTAAGTGTGTGAGTCACTCGCCGCGCTAACGGGACACACCGCGGAGGGAGAGAGAGATGGCCGTAAGGAAGAAGTCCGCTCATTCCAGTCAGGTGGCTCGTCGCACTCTTCCCGCCCTTACTCAGCGCTCGCTTTGTGTCGATTCTCCCTCGGGCCTTCTAAGTGCCCGTAGGAATGCTATGCAGCGGGGACATGTCTCTATCCCTAGGGGAGAGGAGAAATATGCAGATGAATGAAACCTAACCTTCGTTCACGTTCCATCAGCACTGTTCCTACATCTTATAATATCATATTTCGATGATTCAGAAAAAGGCCTTGCCAACTTCTTTTTTTTTTTTTTTTTTTTTTTTTTTTACAGTGGAGTTGTTAAGAGCTAGTTTTCCCAGGATCGTGTCCGTCAGCAAACTAATTATGACACAGAGCTCTGGACAGCTACCGCCATCTATGAGCGACAACGGCAACCAGACAACCGGCTTGTCGGTTGTCTGGTTGCCGCCGTCGCTCATAGATGGCGGCAACCTTTCCACTGTGGCTTGCCGACTTGCGGCCGGCCATTACTTCATTCCCACCATAGTACAGCTTCGCTGGTCTTCCATCTTCACCAAAGTAAAAGGCTGAATTTTTTTTTTTTTTTTTTACACCTAGGGCGTTTACAATAGATTTAGCGCTGTAAACGAGTCGGAAGAATCGGCGCCTGTACATCTAAAGCTCAAACTTTCGCCGAACGTGTATTTAGGTGGTGCATTTTACTTTACCTGACATATTTTTAAGGCGTAAATTCCTTCCTTTATAAAAGGAAAAAAAATACACGCCGAAAACACTTAAAGGGGCCCTGCAAGGACTTTTTTACTGGTTTTTAATTTGCACCAAACCTGAGCGCACTGAACGTATTAACTTAGTAAAACTTTTCTTTTCTCGAAATTCGCTTTATTTTAAAAGTTATAGGCAAATTAAAATGACAAAAACAAGCAAAAAATAACCTCCCTCATGACGTCCTTGGTTGCTTGAGTGGCCGTGAACTAGAGGAGGGGTAGTGGGCTCATCGCGAGCGCTCACGGCTGCCGCACTCCGTGTCGACGGCGCGAGAGGGCGCCACTAAAGCATGTGTGTTGTTGTTGAAGCGATGTTTATTAGAAAATCGACACTAAAGCATGTTTTGGATAGGCTGTATGCAGCGGGCAGCCGGGGCGGCTCTCATTGCATTTGCTGAGCGATTAAACACTAATTCGGCATGACACTTCATTGGCCACAAACGACAGCAAACACGGGGTAAAGATCAGTTCAGAATGGGAGCCACTTTGCGCTGCCATACCGCGAGACGGCCAAACCCCAAGACAAAGCTTCTCGCCGAAGGCCTTCGGAACGCTCGGAGCTGGTCGGATCATCCTGTCTATACGACCGCAGCGCCGCCGCGTACATCCGGGACCTTTCCGTGTCGGCGCGTGATCCCACTACTCCTTTCTAGTGTGCGCCGCCTTTTCCACCGCTCGGTGGCGGGTATGTCGACGGGTCATTTCTCGTTTCCATACTTTATAAACTGCATTTGTTTCTTTTCTGATATAAAATACTGAACAAAAACTACTTTTATAAATAATTGAAACGGTTCGCGCAACTTATATTTTGTAGTTCGACTAAAAAGAAGCTTTTAGAGGCTCTGACCAGTAGTAAGCCCAGGACCAAAGACGTCACATTTTGCGCGCTTTCGGTACCGCGGGTCGCCCTCGTCGGTGGAGGAGGTTTCCGCGTCGTCCGGTTAAAATAGGGAGTTTTCGTAGACCGCGTTTCCCACTCCGCTAAGCCCTCCGCAACGAAGAAGCCGCTAATGCGCCTGCAAGCCAATGGCCTTGACTGTAGAGCTCCGGGTAGCGTGGTGTATTGCGGAGAGCTTTGCGGGACGGCGAAAGCGATCTACGAAAACTCCCTAATATGACGCACTGATATTTAGTTACTCTCTCCGTGCCCGCTGGCTTGCCCGGACTTCAAGAGACGTGGAAACCGCAAAAAAAAGTAGACACTTAAATATGATTGCAGGGCCCCTTTAAGACTTACCGATGTTCAGGAGGCTTGCGAGATAAAGTTTGCTCCTTAGCTGATCGCCAAACAGATCATAATTTGTAGGATGTATTTCCAGTGAACGATTTCTTCAAATTTTACAATGACATTCCCGAATCAAAGTTTTCAAATCTCCAAAGCTCCCAGCAGCTTTGATCGCAAGGACCTTTTATAATGTACATCAGGAAACATCTATCTTTTTTAAGATGGAGACCGTAAAGTCAAACATGTGTTTGCGAATGAGCCAGCACCTCCAAAAAGTTTTACGGCTCAGTTACTAGCTTTAATGCGAATGTTTGCATCGTATCAAGCAACATTAAATACAAAAACTCCTACTGAGGGGATCTCGAGCAATCTTTGGTTACACGGGTCTAAATGAAGAAAACATTTTTGCATATTAGAAAGGTCACAAAAAGGGACAGAGTAAGGATTGATGGCAACACAAGGCCCACACGCAACTGTAATTTTATCAGATAAACATTGAGCTAAATACCATAAAAAACACGCTATTTTTAGCATGCTCACTCTTGCCTTAAAAATAAAAATTCCTTATCAATTAAGGCCTAGGAAGGCTCGCTGACAAACTAATTAGTACCACCAGTTTTGATCACATAAGCTTCGCGAATTTTACCGCTGGTTTTTCGCCGTGCCACCTCATAATCGCGGTGTCAGAAAAAAAGTGGAAAGCTCACACACCAGTTGTAGTGGACTGCTAATTGCTTCGAGGGTGACGATTTGCACGTCACTTTAAGCTTGGAGCAATTTTTACTCTAATTTGCACCCCTGCCCACCGGCCCCCACCCCTCCGGTCCTCGATCCGGCTCTCTTCGTCTCCAATTTGCGGCGATTCGATGGATGGATGGATGAATGATATTTGCTATGCCCTTCGTAACGGGCGGTAGCTTGCGCCACCTAGCCTTTCGGCCCGCTGCAACAAAAAGTTGCCGACGTCCTACTCTAGACGATGATGGGTGGCGCCATCTCCCGACAGACGTAGCGAGCAGACGACGCACCGCTCGCTGCGCACCTGGTGTAGGCTGCTTACACCAGGTGTTCGGGGCACCGTAACGAGATTCGTTCGGGGTGATGTCGCAGATGCCTGTTGGTTAATAATAAGACGGGCCAAAACAACTAACGACCGACAACAACACTAAACGGGTAGGGAAACCCCCCTCCCTAGCGATTTTTCCGGGCATCGAGAAACAAACATGTTGGCGACTCACCGGAGCTGGCCCGGGAAGGCACCGCCGTCAAGGTCGACTCCGAAGCCAACTGCAACGAGTCGGACATGGACAGAATTACTTCGGTGAACAACAACGAAAATAAGTAAATAAAGAAGACACCCCGCTAGGCTTCGCAGACAACGCCCCACTGCTGGGGTTCGATCGAAACGGCTTTTGTACAGTGCGCGACACAGTTAACGCGAATGCGCCATCCCCGGGTTTTCCCCACATAGCTGAAAATCATAAATCTACAAAAATACCACAGTTACCGAAGGAATGAGAAGCGCGGGACGCGCTCGTTGCCTTCCATCGTGCTTTGACTGCGTGTGCACACTCGGGTTCACGGGCTGCCGAAGCGTTCTCGAAGGTAGGGAGTTGGCGTCGGAGTCGGGGCAACGAAACAGTGAGCCGAACCACGTGACCGTCTTTTCCCGTTTTTCTCACGTGGCAGAAAGGTTCCGATAAAATCTACTATAGAGAGGCGGGACGCGAAGGTGGCCTCGTAGGAAAAAAAAAAAAAAAAGTATATATTCTACACGTTTAAAATCACGTTGAGTCCCAAGATTCGGTCCGCTGAACCCCGTGTTGGCCCAGGCACTGGTGACCGAGAGAGATCGGCAATAGCAGCCCGACCGTGAATAACCGCACCGTGAAGCTCGCGACCACCAGTTTTGGTGGAGGCGGCTTGGTTTCCGGGTGCTCCCTCGGACAACATTTCCGGGGGACGAACTCGGTAAATCCACGCATTTTCGTCTCGTCATTATATGCTGACGAATTTGGGGGGGGGGGGGGGGGGGGGGGTATAAAGCCGTCAATATTAGCGAGACACGATTGCACAATCCGAGTGTCAGCGTCCTGACGCCCCTTTGCTACGGCAGTTAGTCCCTATTCGGTGCGGTTAGTGCCTCCCAGTGGCATGCCGAAATGATCCTGGATCAAGGCGGAGAATAAAAATCAATACGATTTGAGAGTTCGAAAGAAAAGCTAATAAAGCTTTTCACTAACGAAAATATCGAGCTTATCTTGTATGGCGGGGTTTATATTAATAAAACAAACCAGTTACTTCAACGGCACTTCAAAAGGTTATTTTTGCAGTATATCTTTCTGACGCATTGTTTTCAGATATCGGACAAAATGGTCAATCAATCTTTCACGTTTAAAATACATCCAAGGGTAAAATTTTCTAGCTACGGTGATTTAAATCGAGTAAATCTGATTTAAATCGAAGCAATGTGATTTAAATACAGCAAAACATATTTATTTACTAATTTTCTTTTTTTACCCCGTTTTGGATACCGTGGTTCTCGATGCACCGCAAAGGCCTTCTTGGTCACGGACGCACCCGCAAAGCAGTTGTGCGGATTGTTCCTTTTGACGAACAGCCGTGCTTCTGTTCGTCTTATTGAAGGTCACGCTACGCACTCCCTCGTCAAATAAAAAAAAAACAAGTTGGCTAGTCCGTATACATGGGCCTCGAACTTGTTCCGCCACAATTTAATCGCTCGTTGCCCGGCCCCCAGAAATCCACGTGAAAAAGTTTAATGCGGCGTCGTCAGAGGCACAAGGAGGCGCGACCGCGCGACTTCGGAATCTCGCTTCTTTGCACGGATGCCTGGGCAGGACAGACCGCATCATTTTCCCTCAGAGTCACGCATGCCCGGGGCGTCGGTTATCCTCTCCCTTTGGTCACGTGACACACGGCTTTGGATCGGCTTCGATAAAGCCCCCTTCATGTTTTAAAAGTAGCGCAAGGTGCGTCTGTGCAAGAGGCACGTGCAACGTGCAGCTTTTGGGAAGACCATGGCGGCACAGCGCAGCACTGAGCTAGATTTCAGACGCCATGTTCTTCCCAGAAGTGGCTCGCGGCACGGGTCTCGAGCATTTCCACAACAATGAATGGAGCCACTTTTCCCCGGATAGAGGGGCTTTAGGCTTCGATAAACCCCCTATATCCTGGGAAAACATCCACCCACTTACCTTAGAAACAAACGCCGGAAAATCTGCCGCCTAACCATAAGGTAAAAACTAAGTACAGTGACGAGAGACACCGACGGTAGGGGAAAGAAAAAGTCAAGATGTGAGCTCACGTGTTGTCTTTGTTTTGTCTTTTTGTGCGTGTGTATGTGTCTGTGCGCCGTTTTCATAACGAAGATGCGCGCATCTGCCGGTCCGCTTAGCTCGCGTCCGTGTCTCGGGCCAAACCCGGCTCCTCCAACAGCTGCGGCTTCTCAGAAAAAAAAAAAAAAAAAAAGAAAAACAGCACAAAAAAACAAACACCGGCCAACCGTCGTCCCGCCGTCGTTTATCACGAAGACGCCGCCGAGAAGGTGCAGGTATACATGCGCGCTTCCAGACGCACGTGCATCACACCCGAACAAACGAGGACTAATAAAGGCCAAGATACGAAACCAGGAAGCATACGGCGATAGCGCTGACGCAAAAAAAAAACAAAACAAAAAACAAACAAAAAAACACAACACACCAGGAACTGACTGACGCGCGAGGCCGAGCCGGTACTTTTAGCGGAGGTATTAAAGAGACGCCGAAGAAAGTTTTCGGCAGCGCTGTATTATAAACGCTATTGCCAGCATGCATGCGTGTGGAAGTAAAAATGCTCCGAATACGCTTCAGGCGTGTCCGCGGATAATTCTGTATACATGTTTGCAGAGAACTCCGTGTCAAAAATACACGTCATAAATGCCATCTTTATCGTCCGTTTTCTTATTATTTATTTCAGTGTCCCAGTTTGTCGACCGAGGCGAGGACCGACATCGCCGGTCGGAGCACGTGGACGCTTGGTCTGGCAGAGAACGGATTATACAGCCCAACACATGGAATGAGATGCTAACACGTGTTCCGTACGTCATAGACACAAGAGATACATCCAGAAGGGTACAGGGGTTGGAGGAAGTGAATCTTATTAATTTTCGAGCGAACTGAAATCATTACTCGAATATTACTT
Organism: Ixodes persulcatus; assembly: GCA_013358835.2. Lineage (NCBI taxonomy): Eukaryota > Metazoa > Arthropoda > Arachnida > Ixodida > Ixodidae > Ixodes > Ixodes persulcatus. Next base: position 133,646 of record JABSTQ010009124.1, read on the forward strand.
CTTGGCTACAGGGGAGGTGGTGCGGAACCACCTTTGGCTCCTTTTTTTTTTCTTTTTCGGCCAGGGTAAATAAACTATGCATCGCAGAAACCGTGAGAATGTCACGCTAGCGGTTGGGATAGAACGCGAAAGTTCGAGAACATGACGTTACCTGGATCAAAAGATATTTGAGGAAAATGAATTTTCTCTATGGGCCGACGTCCACCTGAGCGTAATATCCTCAAAACAAGAACTGACGATGTGAAAGCTAGGGAGATTTTACCACTCACGAAATTCATTTTCTTTTTATATATATATATATATATATATATATATATATATATATATATATATATATATATATATATATATATATAAATATGTGTGTGTGTGTTTTTTTTTTTTTTTCGAAACACGTCCCAGAGCGGGACGTGTTTAACGTCCCGCTCTGGGGGAACGTTTTCCCTTTAGCACTCGGATGCACTGCGGCTAAGCAAAACGAGCAAAACTGCGATGCTTACTTCGCGGCCGCCGCTTCACCGCAGTACACAAAAGCGCGCTGAGAAGCGCACTCAACAAAGCTTATTTCCGCGCCACACCAGACTAGGAAACATAAAGAGATATTGCGGAAATGCCTAGTACTGTCGGTGTTTGACACTGACAGAGAGATGAAATAGGACAGTAGTACGTTATTTGCGGCTAAAATCGAAAGTTCCGAGAATTCGCACGAGCCTACCCTAATGACCTGTGCGTGTAGCGGGGCCCGAGCCACAATATATCTTCAGTGTTCATAAGGTGAAATCAAGTTTTGGCGCGATGTTGGCGCAGGTTCCTCGCATTTCGGTCAAATGTAGCAGAATGGGCCCTTTGGCGCAGTTTCGCACAAATGACGCAGCAATCACATCACTGCGATTGGCGCGACGCCACGCTGTCTAGTGCCCTGCAGACAGTTTTTGCATGACCAATCCGACACCTCAGGTAATGGCTGCAAACTGTATTTCGTATGATGTATTACCTGTGTGACTGCGGCTTTATGATATATGTTTATGTGAAACAATACAGACGATTCACACTGCGCCCCCTCCTCCTCCTCCGCTAAGTGGCGCCAGCTAGCTTTCGATTTCCGCGCAAGCGCGGCATAGTCAAACTTCAGTCGATGTTTCTTGGCAGTTTGAAAGTTCGAAAAAAAGTGGAACATGGTCGAACTCGAACCTCGGCAGGTTCGCGACATCACTGCTTGCTTGCTAGCTCGACGAAAGGGACGCAAACTAAGTCAGAAACTCGACGGATCATTGCACTCGACCAACACAACAAACCAAGGGGGAACTCGCGTACGCGAGAGAACACAAGGAGGAACCGACCGACCCTCAAAGAAGTGCGGAAGAGACAGTCGAGGAAAAAAGCAGCACCGAGGGGGTAAAAAAAACAAAATGTCCGGACGCTGCATAGAGAGGGAAGCAGCCGGGAGCGTGGCGAACAGTCCACGACGTTACGCCTGATCCAGTCTGCCTGCAGCACAGTCGTCGCTGCTGCCGCGTCTTTTTTTGGGGTTCCCCCCCCCCCCCCTCCTTTAAAAAAAAAAAAAGTCCCCCCCCCTTTATAATTAAAAAAAAAAAGAAGAAAAGTTTCAGCGAAACAAAACGAGCGCACCAACACAACAACGCGGAGGCCACGAAAACGCTCAAGAGCGAACGTGAGCCCGAGAAAAAGGCGGGAAAGGGGGTCCCAGCGAAAGTATCACGGATGAGTCCGTTCCAGGAAGAAGCGGGGCAGCGGCGACGCTCGCGTCGTCTCGGCCGCTCGGTCTGCTGCTCAAGACCCGCCTTCTCGCTCCGGTAAACGCTGGTCACCTCGTTCCCGCTTTCCCCACCACTGACTTCCAGTAACGGGAAGCGAGAACGAGCGGCCGACGACGACATTCCGTCCAATCGGCCCAATTTCGGGGGACAGGGTCGAGCTAGAACCACGCGGTAACGACCCCAGCCATCGATGGATGGATCCGAACGGCTGTACCCTTTATAAAGGCGCATTTACAGTGCGAAAAATCGCGCGTCGTAGGGTGAGTTGTTTTTTCTTTCTTATTTTTGTATTGAAAAAATGTCTGCCCGCCAAGGAGGACGACGCAGGGAGACGACGTCTCTCAACCCAATTTTTTTTTTTTTTCCCCTCGACGCGCGCGTTTGAGCCAATCAGCGAGCGACCGGACGTGACGTGTCGCCTTTTTCCGGTTAGGACACGATTTCCCCGTTTTCATTTTCGGACCACAAGGAAGGATGGCGAAAAGGTAGAGGGGTCGAGGGATTCATGCAGTCGACAAAGGTGGCGGGAAGCCTTTCAGCGTGGGGAGAAGCAAGCCGATTGGAACATCTGATTGTGAGCAATGTTTTATGTGCGCGTACGACGCCATGAAACAAACTCTTCATCGTTTGCGCGAAAGCCGCCACCGAAGTTCGCAGAGTGTTTCAACCTCCGACTGTGAGGGAGCGGTCACTCCCAATGTGTTTTGTCTGTTCTTCGTGTGCACGCCACCACTACGGATTACAACAGTTCTCCTTCGCAAGCACTACCGCACAAGCTGGGTGCAGTGTTAAATGTACGGAGGGCGTAGCACCGTGCTTTGTTTGCACAAAAACGCGGCAAAAGAGCACCTCCTGAAGTCCACTCTGTTGAGCGTAAAGATATATTGCCTGCCGGGCATATAAATTGCTTACTGGCTAGGGTCCATTAACCTCCCAGTGAACAGTGGCTGGAGGACCACGTGTCTCAATCATTGAACCGGCCGTGACCAAACGCGGAGGATCCTGCAACTCCATGCCGATATAAGTATGAGAAAAATAATATGCAACATTACAAAAAAAAAAAAAAGAAGAAAAGATGAACAGAATTATTAAGCAGAGATTGCTTGAGCATTACTGCACAGCGGCACACGCCCTCGCCCTACTAGCTTAGAAGATATTGTATCTGTCGTCGACCTGGAGGACAATGACTTTAATTCTATACCTTTCTAATGGACCCTTTAAAAAAAAATGCGCGCCATCTATAGTAGCTGCTGCGTCAATTATTCGGGTCTGCCATTGTTCGGGGCTAGTATTGGACACAAGGGTTGCGTCGACGTTCGGCATGAACTCGGCTCAAGCTCGTAAAAAAACCAAAAAACAAAAAAAATAAAACACGTCTACATGCACGGATGGATGCCAACGGCTATGCCCTTTATAACGGGCGGTAGCTTGCGCCACCTAGCTTTAAAGAAAAGAAAAACAATTGTGCGTCAAAAACGAAATATGAAGTCGATAGAAACACAAAAGAGGAACTATATTTTCGCTCTAAAAAAAGAAAAAAAAAAATTCTCCGCACATTTTGATGTTTCCAGTCACGTGGGCATTCAGAATCAACAGTGAATTTCCAGTGTATCCAGTTCATCATGTAACCGAGAAGATGAATTAGAACAGCTTTTCGACTAAGAGTAGGAAAGCATTTGGCAGCACGAAGTTCGCAGGACATTACGCATGTAAAACATTACCCAAAAGTACATAGAAAAAAGGGTTAAAAAAAAACAACGCTACAATTAGCATCGTACTGAAGCCTCAATTGCAAACAAACCCCATAAGAAAAAAAAAATAATTTGCAGTGTCACGATTGGCATCCGAACTTAAAAATCTTTGTAAGAGTGTAAATTGCACTTTCTCAGAAGAGGATAAACAAACACAGAGAGCAGCGCTGCATTGTACTTCGTCACAGCGCAGTCAAGTTTCAGCGATTGTCCATCATTTCCGAGAGTTTCCAGCCAAGCAAACAAAAAAGAAAGTTTTTGCAGAATTTTATGAAAAATATTTAAGGGTTTTTAATAACCTGCTGGCATTTTTTTTTTCAAGAATCTGGAGACTTACCATTTCCAGCATGGAAAGGTAATGTTGATGGGGCTTGTGCCTACTCAATTTTTTTTTCTCCATTACTGCAACTATTTTATTATCCTGTCCTTGCCTACCTTGTGCATAATCATGATGCAGCATTTATTTTGGAATAAACGTTTTTTGTTTATTCAGCTTGAAGGAAACAACATTTCAATATATAATTTGGTTTTGCTTAGTTTGGGACCAATAAAACACAAATTCAAATATATCTATTTTTTTAAATGTCCATGGGTTGATATGAAGAGATTCATAGCCACGGTAATTTCTGCTGGTGACACTGTACCCTAGGCGGTGAATTTTGTTTTGCTTAGTTTGAAACCAATAAAACACAAATTCAAATAAGAATTGTTTTTTTATGTCTTGGGTTGATGATAATTGAGCTTCACAGCCTCTAGTTCTGCTGGTGACACTGTACCCTAAACGGAAACCCTTGAAAACCAGATAGCCTGTCGTTTACTGCAAGCTGAGAGTACTTGCAGTCTGTAACCGGAGGATGATGCCCCAATAATTTCATGTGCAGGGCATGCACAGCCATGTCACTTATCAGACTATGCAAAATACATCTGCTCAATAAGATGGTCTTAGTTGGATACACAAAGTGTAATGCTATATTAGCCAAGCTCAGATGACCCATTAGTTTGCACCCCAAGTGTTGGCGGTAATGCGTTACAAGCAAGGTCGTAACCGGTAATGCATTACTTTTTTCTGGTAACATAGTAACATACTCGTTACTTTTTCAAAACATTAACGGGTAACGTCCTTATGTTACTTATTTCAAGTAATGTGTAACATAGTTATGTTACTCGTACTTCTTCCCAAGACTTAAAAAGATTGCACTTCAATTTTTGTCGTGTTTTTGTTGCCAAGAATTTTGAAGTTTTTTTTTTGTTTTTTCTTGTAGAAAACATAAAATAATCATGTTCAGTTTCCGCATGAACGTAGTATTTCCTGAAATATAGCGCTTACGCATACCTGTAATGTCAAAAGAATAAAATGGGTTAAATCATAATTAAAAAAGTAATGCAAAAGTAATGTGCATTACTTTTAATCGGTAACGCATTCCTTTTATTTTGAGGTAACGCAGGTCGGTAACGCATTACTTTTATTTGCAAGTAACTTTGCAAGTAAAGAGTAACATATTTCGTTGCTTTTTGTGGTAACACCTTCAACACTGTTTGGAAATGACCCATGCATGTTGGTATCATTGATAAATCAATATCCTGGAAAAAGGCGAATTGCTAAACCAGTAATGCATCCGTCTCGTGCAGTTGCTATCTCTTGTTGTTTCCTACGGGTATGATATCAGAAAGAAGGAAACAAGGGGTAATTGTCCAGTACATTTCAGCCACAATGCCATTTGCTGCTCACAGCCTTGACTCCCTGGCAATATATCAATGAATGGTTTTAGATTTTGTGAGATTTATTAGGTTGACATAAGATTGGTCCACCTCAAGGTAATGCTGGCGACATTGAAATATCGCTTGTGTTCCAACATCTTAGGGTAGTTGGATTGTAGCACACTGAAAGTACAACTAAAATATCTATAATCTTCTTGCTAAAAATATTTTCCCTCTGTCACTTTTTTTTAATGAATGTCTTGTAATTCGTAGCCTTTCAGCCCTTTTATGTAAGCCGGTGGCAAATTATTTCATTTGTGAAACCAATGCTACCAAGAGACTATAAACTTCCTAAAAAAAAAAGGCAACCTGTTGCCCCACCCCAAAATCTCAAGGAACTGCTTTACCCAATGGCTGACTCCATCAAATTTTATAGTTTGTTCCTCCCCTGTATTGTTTACGTCAAATTTTTTAAATGTCTGAAAAAAAGGGGGGGGGGGGGGGCAGAGCGAAAGAGAGAGAGAGCTTTTCTCCTTCCCTTTCCTTCCTTGGTTCTGACACTACTGCCATAGATCATAATTTGATAATGAACTGCTCAAAATTTATTAGACTGCAATACTGGCCCAATATATATTCTGGACCCCTTTTCAAGCAGATGTTGCCCAAGTGTTGTAGGATGAGAGAAGCTAACCAAGCTCCCTTAGTAGTTCTTTTTTTTTTTCTGTGCCCATTTTTAAGATAGCAATAAATGAAACAACGTAATTTACAATTCCCTGCAGCATGGCTGCATATTTCAACTATAATTCTGTTAGGTGCACATTTATACCGGGGGAGAGGAGTCAGCCCCACCGAGCATCTGGCGTCTGCTGTAGATGAGAAATTTAGCCAGTGCAGTATCACTTGGGGTCTTTAGCGTGCATCAAGCAGTAGTGATTACACAAACATACGCCAGTACAATGCTCGTACAGATCGAATCAGGCAGGTATGGGGGACTGAACCCAGGATCCCTCGATTCTGCAGCATGAGCTTTCGCTCCATGCACTCCGAGCTGTAATGCAGTGCGTTTACACCCTTGGCCAATAATATCCTCATTTCAAATCTGATATTGTCATTTCTACTGCAAATTTGGTGTTCAGCAATCAAAACTGTAATGATTTCACCAACTTGTTACAAAATGTTTGCCTTGATCAATTTGGTCCATTTTGATGTGTCCCTTTTGATGTATCACAAGGGTTTTGTCCCATTGTAGGGACAGAGACACCCTTTGCAGAGGTGTAAAAAAACCTCATGTTAACAGCATCTTCTGAACTTGAACATGGCCAACTATCATAAGAAGACATTTTTGTGAAAAACCAGAACTGTAGAAAATGTCTACACCAGAAAGCAGATTTTGTTCGGTCAACAGACAAAAGTAGATGTTTTTTTGTACAAATGGAATGAGGCCAAAATGTTACACTAATTTCTCAGGAATGACCTTCACAACTTATGGTAAGGAAAGAACTAAAGCATAGAGGCGCTGGTAAATTCAACCCCACCAAGAAAAGAAAGCTGCTGAAGGATCTCAGGATGGCAAGTGACGTTTCCCAAAGAGAATTTGTATCTTTGGGGTTGGTATAGTCTGTGGGGAAAAACAACAACCAGGACCACTTTGCAGAATCAAATTTAATTTATTAAAACTTCTGGAGATAAGACAGTATTATGAAATTCAACAGTATACACTCACATTCAGAAACTAACTCCTCCTCCTCCCCCCCTCGATGATAAATGATTTTTATGTGTTCTGGATACCCTTCGATTTGTCATAGTTACAGCTTACCTTTCTCCTGAACGGATGTCGAAGGCAAACTTGAATGACACTGGTGCCTGCCACATAGTTTGTCGTTTATACAGGGTGTCCCATAAAAAAAACATTTACAAGGTGGTTTTTTTTTTCACCGCAAAAATTAACTATGCATCACCGGATGCTCATTCTATGCCCAAAAGTACCTAGTGCTAGCGGTCCAAACCAGATGCCGAAGTTTCAGTACTAACTGCTATTTTATTGAAAAGTTGTGATTATCTTAAATTTACAATAGGAAAGTCGTGGCTAATCGCGATTAATATTTTTAACCAGTTAATCGGTCAAATTTTGACGCACAAAAAGAAAGTAAATATTCAACACTTTTACCACGCAGATGTGAACGAGTACACCTGTACGACGGCAAACTTTAGTTGAAATTTTGACCTAAAGTAAACTGTAGGGGCAAGGTTTGTAACTCTAAACAAGCTTATACACGTCCGGGCAGGCACGTATCCAGGGGGGGGGGGGGGGGGGGGGCCATGGGGCCTGGCCCCCCCCCCCCGAAATCTTCCATTTTGCTGGGACCTCCTCTCCTCCCTCCCCCTCATACAGCGTTTTGTCATGGGTGGGCCCCCCCCCCCCCCCCCCCCCCAAACAAAATCCTGGCTACGTGCCTGCGTCCGGGTCACTTCAACGCTATGCGAGTGTCCGTTTAGCGCTGCAGAGACTATAGCGATCAAGAAAGTTTGCTATTGCCGGAGAATATCAAGGAACCTCTATGCCTCTGTGGCTAAAGTAGTAAATGTGGGTGTCTTTGGACTGCTCTCAACTACACATCAAGGTTGATTTAAAATTCGGAATAGTACGTTGCGCCGTTTATCAGATATTCAGCAGGGGCACAAATTTCAGTTTTTACTTCTTTGAACTATTATACATGAAAATGAACTGAAAGCGATTAATCAATTACTTAATCGATTAATCAAGTTAAAATTTTTAATCGACGCCCAGCCCTACTTATACCTCTTCAGTAAGATAACGGTTAGTGCTCAAACTCTGGCATCTGGTTCGAACCGTTAGCGCTACATTTGAGTAAAAAAAAAAGTTCGGCAAAGCAGTTTTTTATTTTATTTTTTTTATTTTTTTGGTGTGTGGGGGGGGGGGGGGGGGGACACGCTGTACATGCAGGCAACAAGTAATGGCTCTGCAAATGGTTAGATCCGCGCAAGAATAGACATACGGAAGCCACAACAAGCCACAGATCAGATGCCGCTTACGAAGCCACACGTTTCATGCTGTTCTGTACCTCACACCTGCAGGGGCCTATTCAAAAAGCCTGCAGCACGTACTCAATTAATTAATAAATAAAACAAAGCAGACGGCACAAAAGTGAACAAAGTATCGTCAACTTCCCCAGCGTATTGGAGCAACAAGAGACAATTGTGCTACAAAGCTCAGCATGCGCCGGCATCTGTCAAAGGGAGCGCGCGAAAGGCGCCGGCTTTGGTTGCGCTGCAAGTAACAATGCGATCTCAACTGCTTGGGAACGCTTCTGGCGGCAGACTGCCGACACAACCGACCAACAAAACGCGTATATGATGTTCGGAGGCAACACCTGCGAACGGGCGCTCAAGACAATTGCCGGCAGTAGTGCAAGGCCACGGCGATGCGTGTCAACACCACCACCTCGTTCCCAGAAAACTGGCGAACGCGGACGTATTCGTTTTTCTACTTTACACGCTTCAAGTTGGAACTCCGTATGACTAAGAACGTAGAACTAAGAAAGAAAAGAAAGAAAAAAAAAGTGGACGTCGCCTTAAAACATGCCGAGTCTCAGAAGCGAGTTTCAAGATGCGCAGCTACCCGAAATCGGATACAAGAGCCGGACAATTCTCACCCGAAAGATACCGGCGGTGCACGAGACGCAATGTGCCTTACAGGAAAAAAAAAAAAAGTATATCCGAATGGTTAACGGTCCTCGGAGCAGGCACCTCGAAGCGGAGATCGCGAAAGGCACGACTGCGTCGGAGGGTCGTGGGAGTCAAAATGTTTACATTCGGACCATCTTGCCATGTGGTGACCTTGAGCGCTGCAACGCTAACTGCAATGATCCCGAGCCCGCCTTGGCGACTGGGCACCTTTTCCAACCGTCTACAGCTCTAAAAAAAGGGATGTTTTCGCTTGGCTGCTCGCGAAAACCAACGACCGAATCCTAGCCATATTTTGGTCCGGTCGGTGCTTCGCGTCTTCCGCACGTGAAAAGGGATACTTTTATGACTCATCCGGCAAAATATTCGACCGCTTTCCGTCGGAACCGTCATCTTGATTCACTGTCGGAGAAGCCTGGGTCACACGATCATTTGTGAGAGCTCTAAAACGTCCCCAAAATCCGGTTCAAAGCGATCAACGGTCAGTCAAACAGATCGCGAACGTAGACACACGTTACGGTACGATAGGCCTAAGGAAGTGGAGGGGAAAATAGGTCACCCGATTCGGCAGGAAACTTGGGCCCGGAAAGTAAGAGTGAAATGCAGAATGCGCTTACTGTTCTTTCACGGCGTCTGTCGTGGTCATGAACATGTCATCGCCTCGGGGCACAGGCTTATTTTTTTTAGCCTCCAGCGGGAAACTGCTCCAGTATCACTTTTCAGCGAGCGGCTCCACATGCTTCGTTCATGTCGCGGTTTGACGTCACAGGAAGTTGTTCAAAAGACGTCACCAACTTTGATGACGTCACACGAGTTTGCGTGGAAAACCGATCCACACAGGTGATCGCCGATCATTAGTGCGTCTTTGTTAGAAGCGTATAATTTGCGAGTACATTGATTCCAGTCCTGTAAAGAAATCTGAAAACGGGATACGATGCACAAAGAAAGATGGCAGACGATTCGGTCGGTTCTGGTTTCGGTATACTACCATTATGCCGTCCAGTTCCTGGCTACTTACCAAACCGCATTTTTCTTTTATTTTGTTTCAGCCAATAACTTGAACTTGTTCTTTTCCGTCGGCGCTGGCGACCAATGGAAATCATTAAATGCAACGTGAACAGTTTTACGGGCTTATTTGATCTTTTATTTCTATCTTTAAACCCGTCGGCGTAGAGGTTTGTCGTCCTGAGCAGCAACAGTACGCAAGACATAGAGCTTACACAGTTTCAAAGAAGACAAAATTCAGCCGCATTACGCAAGTTATTCGCACATAAAAGGCACAACTACAAGGTTCCACCTGTCGCCATCAAAAGTGCACCAACATCTTTATTTTAATTTATTGTTGTGCAAACATGAATTTTTTTTTATTTGCACCAGCCAGCAAAAGCATAGAAACTCGTGACAAAAAAAAAAAACATGTAACAATTGGAAGATGGTGAAGTTATTATAACTGTTTAATAAACTCTTGGAATGACATAAGAACTAATCAAAAAGGTAAACGAGGTTAAGTTACCGCCATACGCGACTGAGGGCAGAACCACTGCACGAAAACAGTCGACAACACTCTAAAAATGCACATCTTTTTTCCCTTTTCAATCCTGACAGTGCGCATCCTATATTAAATATAGCAAAACGAAAACGAAAAAAAAAAGAAGAAAACAAGAAATGTCTGTACAAAAGCTAGGCAACAGTGTTTCGTATTTGAAAGTTCTGACTACAGTCAAAAATCCTTTGCCAAACGGGGGACAAAATGGTGGCTTCCGCGAGCCTCCTCCAGACGCACTGCTGCTGCTTCTGTTGCTGCATTGGTCAGTCAAGCTTGTCCTCTCCTGTTTTGGACAAGACCACAGTGAAAAGAAGTTGGTCAGGAACACATCCTTTGCAGAATGAGCAAAACACTATAGTCACTGACAAAGTGAGGGTGGCAGGGAGGAGCTTCAGTTGTCACTCCCCTCCAGCGTGAGCTTCCATACTTTGACAGCGCTCCGGCATCTCATGCACCTTAGAGACGTGCATGCAGCCAAAGCATGGCTGAAGGCATGGAGCACGTGCTGGAGGCCAAAGCGTTCGAAAGACACACCCTGCACTTTTTATTCTGTCAGTGACTAATGCCAGAAACATGGGCAAGGTGCCGGTTTCGCCCACGGAGCTAATGATGGCAGTATATTCTGTTTGAGAATAACCTTGCAAAGAGCGAATGCTACGCGCCCCTTAAGCCGATCAAAGCGACAGAGCAAAAAACGTTCAGCCTTTCCACTCTCGTGGAGAAGGAAGACCAGCGGAGCTGTACTCGATACACTGTGTGCATCTTCTTCGTCGTCGTCTGCTTTTCGCGCTGTTTCCTACGATGAATTCCCACCAACGCGCCCAACTATCCATTCTTCAGTTATAGCTGGAAAGGTTGCCGCCATCTACGAGCGACGGCGGAAACCATACTGGTTGTGTGCTTGCCGCCGTCGCTTATAGATGGCGGTAGCTGTCCAGGTAGGTTTGTGTCGACATACCGGACACAATCCTGGGGAACCTAGCCCTTAACAGCTCCGCTCTGAAAGTGCGACAGCCTTCTGGAGGACGAACGCATACCGACGAAAAACGGCCACGTGCCTTGTCCAATCTTCGATTGGCTCGCTGGGGCCGCAGTTGTCGCCGTTTGAGAGTTATGGTGAAATGAGGTATAAGATGAAAACTGTAAATGTCTAGCTTCCTTTAATGTAGTCTCTAATATAGAGCTATTTATGAAGTCAATGCAGGACCATCTACAAGAAGTGATGCGTAAACAACTACCCCTCGCTTTAAACACTTTGAACTGTGAAAAAATGAATATTGGGGTTTTATGTCGAAAAGCAACCGAGAACGCCACGAGTGACGCCCCAAAGACCCCATGAGGAAGGGACCACCCAGGGTTCGGACCCTACATTATGCATTCCAGAGGCCAAAACTGAACCTTCAAGCCACGGAGGCGGTCAACTGCAGTAGGCAAAGAATGAACTTATGATTGGCTGCCTGCTAATAGAGAGTAGCGATGCTGGCTTTTCGAGAACTGTCCCACTAGTGGGATGTCGTAGGTCCTCGGGTGCCTGGCTCTTTGCGACTACTAATTGGTTCTAGGCAGTTTCATAGCGGACAATTGGCTGTGACGCAATTCTACACCAGAAATGAAATAAAACAATATTCTAACCAAATTTGGGGGTTTTATGTGCCAAACCAACTAAGGGCGTCTGGCACGCCCGAGCAGAGGACTGAGGATTAACTTCGACCACCTGGGGACCTTTTGACATGCAACCGGGTCACATGGCGCCTTCTCCACAATAAGCCTCCTTCAGATACTGAGACAAGGAAAATGTGTCTTTTCCACTGCATCAAAAAACAAAAGCATTGAAAAACAGCTCAGATTTTGCCCGTATGCACCACCAGCAGTTGGAGTAAAAAGCCAAAGTTTCAGCCTGCAACACTGCCTGGCAAAACCGGGCAACTATTACCTATCACTGCACTATTCCAGAAAAGTTAGAATGAATGTAATTCATGCGCTAAGAGCAAACGCCAGTCACATTAAAAAGCATGCGAGTTTAAAACTCTGTGCAAATGCCTCTACGCACCAAGGCCGATTCATGGATTTGCATGTCAGTATGCTCAAGCATGTTGCATTTCCTCGTAAACGCTTATGATGCGAGAGCACACTGGTGTTATCTATCAGGTAGATAGATGGCACTTCAAACCTGCGAATATTTTTATAATTTTTTACAAATCTTTCTTTCACCGTGGGCTTGAAATATTTCCGACAGACGCCTCCTGCGCGGATTGGGCGCACATGTGCACGAACGCTTTGTCGAGTAGCAGGGAGGCTAGCATAAGTGAACAGATGAATCACAGCGGAGACACTCGCAGACGATAAACGCTCCCGCCTCCCCCTCGCAGCTTGTATTGCAAACACGTCCCACAAACCACATGACCACCGTTTAGCATTTGAAACCACTCTGAAATCGAGCCACACTAGTGTTCTCTCGTCGTAAGTAGTTACGACGGAACGAAATGCACTCGAGCACATCCTTATGGAAATCCGGGAACCGGACTTCACTTTCGCAGAATGCGCCGACAAGAAGAGAGCCCCGGGTAAGCTCTTCAAAGGAGGACCCGCACTCACGAGGGGTCTAGCCGGGCCTAAAAATCGGGTAGAGTGTGCAACGGCGTGACGACGGGGTGCTAGACGTCCAGCATGAGGACCACGGGGTCCTCGACGGCCGCCTTGACCTTCTTGAGGAACGTCACCGCTTCCCTGCCGTCGATGAGCCGGTGGTCGTACGTCAGGCAGATGTACATCATGGGCCGGATCTCCACCTGGGAACGCCACAACCATATTTCCTCACGCCACGGTCGCCGTGTCGGCAGGCAAAGCCAATGCGGAGAGCAAGTCGTCTGCTTCTTGCGTGGTAGTTGCGGCGATGTCGGGACGACACCGAGCTCCGATTGACTTTGATTGAAAGGATAGTGGGTGTACCTCAATGCTAGATGCCTCGAGGTCTACCCACCATTTTTTTCAATCGGCCAATAAGAGCTCGGCGTTCCGACGTCGTTGCCACCCCTGTGCAAGAAGCAGACAAACTTGCGCTCCACATAGCACTTAGTAGCAGTAGCAAGTGGTGAGGGTAGCAGATAGCTGGAACATGCTGGCCACTCCTTTGATGGGGGCGAGTTCTAAGCGCATAGCACTTAGGAAACGAAGTCTGTGCAGGGGCAAATCCAAGGGGGGGCCAACGGGGGCAGCCCCCCCCCCCCACCCCCCAAACAAAGTCGACCCCTCCCCCGCTTCCCCTCCCCCCCTTCTTGGAGGGCAATTTGACATGAGTGGACCCCCCGGCGCACACGAAAGAATGGGAGAATAGCATCTTTACAAATTTTCCGCCCCCCAAAACGGAGTTCTGGATCCGCCCCTGGGTCTGTGCCTTTCCTTCTTTGACATCATCATCACAATCGCCGATAAGGTGAGAACGGCACGAGGGAGCTTCGGATGTCCCGCTTCCGGCGCAAACGTGCTACCTACGACAACTCTTCAGCGTCTCGTGAACCTCGGGTGTGTGCGCACAGCCAATCCGCGGCGGAAGGCACACAGCACGTGCAGGAGGTCGAGATCAAAGAATGCGCCGCCCAGGTTCTGTTCTCGCGCACTCTTCGTGCCTCTAAGGAACGGCTCGTGTACATTGTTTTGCTTCTTCCACCATAGGCGCGGTCACGGGCACCCCCGTTCCGAAGAGTGCCTCGGCCCCCCCCCCCAAAAGGCACGTTCTGGCCTTCCTCAATATGTGCAACGTCTCGCACAAACGTTCAGCTGAAGCACGCGTCTCCTACGTCGATTCCGCTGAAAGCAAAGAACCCATTGCAAACGTTGTGTGGCACACTAGCCAAAGGCGAATTCCCTTCAATGTGCCTTTCCACGACGCAGCAGCTACTGCCATCAATTGCAGCACACTTTCCGTAGCTGTTTGCAATTTCTTTTTTTTTTTTTTTTTAGTGTCGTCACTAGTGGATCTTTGCGGCGCAACCTGACTTGTGTCTATGTTTTCCAGCATCTGGTAACGGGCGCAATGCTAGCATGCGGCGATGCCATTATGCTTGAGTCTACCACTTCGTTGTTTTACTTTCGTCGAGCTTCTGCGTGTCCGCCATTTGGGGTGGGTCGGGGATCTACCAAGGATAACGTAATGCGCAGGCCCCTTTCTTCTAGGTGGTACCGGCAAAAATGCACATTATGATGGATGGGGGGGAGGGGGGGCTTGCAGTAGTTTGAACTATCCTAAATTCAGGTGGATGATGCGAGCATCGAACACGAAAAGGAACTGCATCAAACTGTTTTGCATGTTCTTGTCCAGCAATGCATTCAAATTGATCTTCTCATCGTGCCGAGTATGGTCAACTCTCCTAAGGCTACTCCTGTTCAAGTGGGTGCTGTTTCTAACGTGTCAAACAAAGAGCTCAAGACCATAGGTCTAATGCCCGAGTCCCACTGGAGCGACAAACAGAAACAAACGACACCGACAAGCCTCAAACCAGACTCTCTCGCGATTTGACAGGCTTTGTAGAATGAAGGAGGCTATGCTCACACATGAGCATCATGCATGCGAGGGTATCTTCGGCAGGCTTGCAATCACTCGTGCTTACTTCCCAAGCACCGAACGACTGTACGCCTGTCAAAGGTACCATCGCGAGCGTGCTGCATGTGTTTGAGGCTCGTCGCTGTCGTTTGTTTGTGTTTGTCGCTCTAGCGGGACTCGGGCATAAAAACAGCCGCTTAAGACAGTGCAACGAAACAATGCATGTGCCCAAATATGCTTTGCATCCAAAGTTTTCTTTAAAATGCTGCCTGGGAGGTAGCATGTTGCTTATATTCCAATTTACGGCAATGCTGACGGCGATACTATGGTGCCCGAAATGCATCTCTGACCAATAATGATGCGGTGCGTCTACCGCATCATTATTTTTCCCACAGGCATCAGGCCGGTAATGTCGTAACTCGGTCACGCCGTGGATCACCAGAATCCTGACCGTGGCATAGCAGTGAAGCTGGTCAGAGCAGACGCCCGGTTTACTGTAGCTTGGTCCGCATCCAACCAATCAATGGAAACTCCGGTGGCCTCAAGTTGGGATGCCAAAACTACAGCGGCACCTGCATCCATTTGTCTTCTTCAGTGGCACTTTATAACTACTAGCGTTCTGGCTTTTCGGTAAATACTGATAAACCCAAAATTGGACCTCTCCTTGAATAAAAAAACAACTTCATGGGAAAACGTTTGTCAACAGCTTTCTTTGGTACTGACTCAGATACAGCCCACTCCGAACTTTTCACAAGGCCGCTTCTTTCTTCGGAACTATACACTTTACCCCTTTTCCTTCTCTCGTTGGCACCGGGACATCTTCCTAGTAACTTCAAGTCAAGCACGTGTTCCCCTGATGTTAGGGAATCTCGTGCCCGTGTCCTACTTTATTAAACCTAAGCCCTGACAAACAATGCGTTATTTGACACCTAAAGTCAACACCAAAAAAAAAAAAAAACTTAATCTGCGAGAAAAACAAAAACAAAAAACGAAGTAAATCGCGAAAAAAAATACCAAAGGCTGTTTTTTCGCAATTTACTTTTTTCATAGATTTGATGTTTTCTAGTGTCCACTTTCGGTTTCGGCCGAATAACCAACATTTAATGGGGCTCATGTAAAAAAAAAAGCAGGACAAGGCCCTGTGATTCCCCAACCTGTAGGGAACACGTGCGTGACCTGATCACCGTATTTACTCGAGTAATAGCCGCACTGTTTATAAAGAAAACCTGAGGGTTCGCTTTTCCACGGATTGCCAATCACCGCGATCGACAGCATGACTCCAGCGGTTTACGGGAAAGAGATAAGGCCTTCGCGCGAAGATACCATCTGTGAAGATTGCGTTTGTATGGAGAATCGAGTTCTCGATCTGGTTATTCGCTATGTTGTTTATTCGCAACGCGATGATTGGCTGTATATGTGCTTTGCGGGAAAGTAGAAGCAAGGGCCTTGTTCATAAATAGTGCGGCTATTACTCGAGTAAATACGGTACTTAGAATATGTCCCCGCACCAACACGAGAAGGAAACGAGATAATGCGTATGGTTCCCAAACAAAGCAGCAGCCTCGCAGACGGTGCAGCGCGGGCTGCGTCCCAAGCCAACACGAAACAAAGCCGCAGATAATGATTTCTTTGCATCAAGCTTAGGTTGTCCTCATTCGAGGACATCTCCGACTCTGGGCTCTTCAGTGCGATTGTGTGTGCTGCAAATTCAGAAATGTTTTTTTCGAGTTTATTCGCCCCCTGCGATAATGCCTGATGGCACTGCAGGACAATTATGAATAAAAGATGAATAAAAGAAAGGGGGAGACGGGAGTGCACGGGGAAGCCAGAACGCCTAGCTCCGATTGAAATGATTAATGGCCGCCCAGGCGAAAATCAGTCCACTTCCAGCTGGATTATGGAACTGGAAATGAGTCGGTCCAGCTGGAATCGGACCCTGCTGGATTCCAGCTGGGTCCGAACAGTCCAGCTGGACTGCCTCATTTCCAGTTCCATAATCCAGCTGGAAGTGGACTGATTTTCACCAGGGGGGTAGACCTAAAGCTAGCCGTTTTTGTCTCCACTGCACTTATCGAACACGTATGAATGCGAGAGCCAAAGGCCAGATGCCTCCGTCCCGCGTTCTAACGCACTTGACAAGTGCAGCAGGGACAAAGCCTAATACATTTAGGTCTGCCCACTAATCGTTCCAACCAGAGCTCGGTGCTCCAATGTCCCCGCACGCCCTTGTCTTCTCTCCCTCTCTTTATAGGTGCATACGAGCTGCTTCGACAGTTTTGCCACCGTCGTTGAAACAATGCGGGAAAAGCTGCGTTTGAGGTACGGTGCGTGCAACGCTTCTCCGAATGGTGTGTTTGGCGTCACGTTCCGCCCGTGCATCGAAAGTGGTTTCGAAATGGCAACAAACAACGTCACGAAAGCTGCAGTGTCGATTCTGGCACTTAGGCATAAAAGTTCGGGAGAAAAGCACGAGAGAATGCGAGTATCGCCGTCGTAGCCGCGTTCCAACTCCGGGCTGCCGAAGCTTTTGCGGAACGTCGCACTGGAGAGCGACGTGCAGCAGAACGTTGCGTTGCAGGTGCCATAGTTTGAAGTGACACCGTGGAGAAGAAGACTTTCGTATCAAAGTTTCTTTTTCCCAACTTCCTCTCAGTACCTCGAGCACACTCGAAGACGCCCTATGCCGAGACCATGGACATACCTTCCCGGCGACGTTGACGGGTCGCTCGAAGACGGCGTGCATGCCGAGGATGGCCGACTGGGGCGGGTTGATGATGGGCGTGCCAAACATAGAGCCGAAGACACCGCCGTTGCTGATGGTGAAGGTGCCGCCGTCCATGTCCTCGATGGCCAGGCTGCCTGTGCGGGCCTTCTCGCCCAGGACGTTGATCGCCTTCTCAATGTCCGCGTAGTTCATGCCCTCGCAGTTGCGGATCACCGGAACGACCAGACCCTGTTGAAAACGGAGTGGAAAAAAGAATAACAGATGAGGTTGGACTTGTCTAGTGCACGGATTCCAAAACTTTTTGGTTTTTTGTATACTGAAAGAGCGCACATGCTTGGCAGGGACGCTGACAGCTCGGAAATCACACTCGTGGCTTCTGTTACGCTTGCAATCAAAGTAAAATAGAGTAGTATAGAGATTCTTCACGGTCGCACCTTTGGCGTGGATACTGCGACACTGATGTCGATGTAGTCCCTGTAGATGATCTCCTGCTCGTCGATCACTGCAAAGAAAAAGGCGCCGATCAGTTAGTTCTTTCAGTCATTCAGCTAACCAGAGGAAATCACTCGAAGAAATACGGATAACAGTGAGCAGATATGACCGATTAAAAGGGGAACATCAAAGGGAAACTTGCTTTAGGACAGCGCTCTCTCTTACATGTGATTATTTTGTAAGGACATTAAAGGAACCCTCGTGCGATGCTTTGGGATCCTCAGAAGCTATTGGCTGCGGCGTTTTTTGTTTCCTTCCCGTTCCGCTACTTCCGAGGATTGTGGCTCAATTGATAATCTGCTTAGTCGGGCGAGCCCAGCTAAGCAAATTATGCATCAAACGGAGATAGGTAGTCTTTTTTTTTTTTTCTGTTCTTTTGATGAGAGGTGTGACCACCCACTGTGGGAAAAGTGGGTGTAGTCCAGGAGGAAAAAGACTTAAGTCTCATAAATGCACATTTTACAAAAACTATCATATGTAAACGAATCCGATACCGGTTTCATGCTTTACAAATGTGGAGTGTTTATCCTGAGCAGGAGCCAGCCAAATTGAAAAATAATTTCACGGACCCCTTAATCACACCATGTGTTTCTTCATTTGACAATAATGAATTTATATAGATGACATAGCTTGAAAGGGGGGCTGTTGGCCTTATTTTACTCTTGTGTATTTCTCTAGACCACAGCATCCAATATGATATTAACATAAAAGGCATCTTGCATAACATTTTGTATGGTAACCGCTGACTAAAAAGTGAATTTTGCCTGAGCTAAGAGGCAAAATGAAAGTTTGCATATGTACTGTAGAATACCGCGCATCAGCCCATTCCACATTAAGCGCCGATATCCAAATTTCTAAGATCTGAGAAAATATGCACAGTACATTTATAGGTAAAATTGATGACCGGACAAGCGCCCATTCCCCATTTTTTCGCGATTATCTCTAAATTTTGAGTGGGCGCTTGCCCGGTATTTTACGGTACGTGCAATCTTCTCCTCATATATTTTTACTGTTTCTGTTTTACATTTCTTGATTCATTCAGATACCTCAAAGGCCATCGGAATAAATAAATAGATGGGAGTCAGTAATACAGTACACATACAACAAAAGGCATACAGACACAGCACCAAACTAATATTAAAAATCACTGCACGAAATCTTAGTCACGGCAAGTTTAAAATATAACCGAAGTGCGATTTTGGTTACGGCTAGAAAAATGTGATTCTCACTTTCAAAAATACTGGGAACCAAAAAGTTCTACGAGTATTTTGTGTGACGTGATGAAATGCAAACTTTGTGACGATGCATTGCGATATCATATATAGTATAATATATTATATTAATATATTAATAAACTTGCAAAATATAAAATCTGCGAGAACAAATTTTCGCGATTTAGAGTGATACGCTATGTAGTTGTTATCATGGGATGATATCATTTGGCGGAACCAATTTTTTGTGATATTATTCCAGTCGTGAAATTAAGTCTTCGCGAATATTAGGTCGTTTAGACTAGTCCAACATTTAGGTCTACACGGTTCTGCACAAAACCTAGAATTTCAGAATGAATACTCCAAGCATTGGCCATCGGCCACACACAGAATTTGGCACAAATGGCATTTTGAGCAATTAATTCCGGGAGGGGACAATGTCAAAGCAAATTTGAGCCCGAGGACAGGGAACCCACCGGCATTCACCACAGGTTGATCCTGGAGGGCAAAGGCCACTGCCTTGACGAAGGGAGACATGAAGCCCAGCTTGACGCCGTGCTTCTTGAGGAAGGTGTCTTTGTACTTGTTCCGCATCTGAATGACGCTCCTGGGAACCCGAAAAGGAAGAGGCTGTAGAGAGCCTTGCAGTGGCGTAGCGGGGGAAAAGGGGACTCGTGTGGCTAAAGCACCCCACAAAATCTAGCCGATCCTATAATATACAATGCAGAATGGCACCACCCCTCCCCCCACCACTATCCCACTCCCCAAGTCATAAACATCCCAGCTACCCGCGCAAAAAAATTCCTGGCTACGTCACAGGTCCCTCGGAACATTATTTTCAGCGTGGCGCCTAGCACATGCCTCTGATTCGTGAGTTTAACGCAACTTTATTTTGATGGCTAGATATCTGCTCGGTGACGTCATAACCGTAAAACGCTAAAGCCTGGCACGACCAGAGCTATTAAGTAACTACAGTAATCCCTCGCTATACCAAAATTGCTTTTTTCGAATTAGTACTGCTTTTATCGAAGTTCAACGTGGTCCTGACCAAAATGCACATATTTTTATCCAGATTTTTCTAAGTGTATCGGCAGCCGACCACACTCATTACGAAGGCCGCGGTGCCGAAAGCATGCAAGCCTACACGGAGGCGCACAGAGATCCTTGCGTTCCCTCCCCCTTCCCCACTGAGGCAAACGGCAAACTGGGAAAATGGAGTGAATGGGTGACGGAGGGCAGAGCGCGCAGAGCTGGAAGAGTGCTGCTTCCGAGGCAGATGCACCGACACGGAGACGCGGGCAGGGAGCAGCAGGAGCAGCTTGAACGTTCCGAAGCTACTCAGCTACTCCCGAAGCTACTCTTGTCAGAATCGGGTCAAAGGAGCAATAGAGCCTAGAGGACCCCTTCGGGGTCCCCGATGCACGTGCCTGTGGCGTACTACATGCATACGTGTATCGTGTGGAAGATTCGGAGTGTTTACCAAAAGTCGCTTAGATTTGCGGGGTTGAAAAAAGTAACCGGCCGAAGTCTGAAATCGTAAAAAATTCGACATTCCGGCATCGGCTGTTCGACACTGTCCGACAATTTGCAGAACAAGCAAGGCCTATTGGACGGGTTCGAGAAGTTTCTTATGCAGGAGAAAGCGTGTCCATGACCGGAAAATGAAAGATCACCAACTGCTTCGCACAAGTCGGATTTTTTCTCGCGAGCACGCTTGCCGAGCCGGTGCACGATTTCCATATATGCGACAATCTCTATAGGAGTGTGTGAAAACATATTGACAAAGCCATTGAGGATAACTTTGATTCATATGCGCTTGTCGATGCGAACATTCCCGTCGCTGCTCCTTGTCACGGATGCTGCGATCCTAGACCTTGCGTGCGGTCAGGGTAAACACGAAGCGACGTCGGAGAGGCACCTTGGGAAATACCGACGACCGCGGAGACGTGAAACATCCTACGGCTACATCGAAACAAAGTCAAGGAAATTGATGCCCGGATGAAATTATCAACATACTCCACTTAATTATCTTTTCACTCGGTAAAGCTGCTGCGAGATGTTCGTAACCAAGGTTTGTTTGATTAAATATACGGTCAGAGTGTTCCACAGTGTTACCGTCCACCTTCAAGGCTGCTGGCACTGTTTTTTTTTAGCTCTATCGTTTTTATTGAATTACCGCTTATATCAAATTTTTTTACCGTCCAGTTGACTTAGTTATGACGAGGGATTACTGTATCTAATTAAAGTATTCAAGTTACCGTAATTGTAACATAGATCAAAAGCAGTTCCCTTTTCAAAGTTATAAGTTTTCAGATGCTCAAATTCACACTCATTTCGTCTTAAAATCAGTACTATGCACCGTGACGTTTATTTAGAGTGCTGAATTAAAGGATGCAATGTTTTGTCAGTGATCAGGAGTACTGGACCAGGCCAGAACTGTTCCAATATCTTTTCTAACAAAGAGAACTGAACCGCCAGCAAGCAATCACGGCACAACAGGCTCGACTCACATTTTATCACGCCAAACCGTTTTCCAACAAACCGCTAAATTCCACATAAGTTTACAGTCTCATTCTGATTCAAGTTCAACATCAAATGTTTGATTTTGGTTACGGTTTTGTTCCGATTCGGTCAAAAATAATGGTTTTGCTTCAGTTCGGTCAAAAATATTGGTTTTGTTTCAGGTTCGGTCAAAAGCAATGGTATGCTCCGGGTCAGTCAAAAATAATGGTTTTGCTCAAATTCCGGTTCGGCAAAAAAAGAATGGCTTTCGCTCCGGTTCCGGTTTGGTAAAAAATAATGGCTTTACTCCGGTTTACGGTTCCGGTTCAGTTCCATACCCTGTTCCTTGGCGACTCCTGTGATGTATTTGGTTGTTGTTTTGTGAAAACCCCAATGTAGAGGCAAAATGGGGCACTAAAGACACCAGTGAAAGATGTGTTGCGGGTACTGTTGTTTCAGATGAGAAAGAGCATCCATCTCCAAGTATTATATTCCGACAAGACAAGAAAAGCACTCACGTCATGTCCACTTCGTTGAACGTCGTAAGCATTGCATAAGTGTTCTGGGCATCCTTGAGGCGCTGGGCGATTCTCTGTCGCATTCGGTTCATTTTTACCTGCAGTGCAGAAAGGTAGCATCCAATATTCCTAAAGACGAATTGCCAATGCCGGCAAATAAAATTACAATCCACTGTTTTTTATCCACTGTGTTTTTTTTTTATCTACTTGCCAACTAGGTATAAACCCAACTTTGAACTTTGCTTAAAAACAATGACTGCTACCGAAACATTTAAAAAGGCTTACAACCTGAAACATGACCCCGGTCAGAAACTTTGTGAATAATTGATTGAGGGAAAGGTAGAACATAATGAACAAGTACAGTCAAACCTCATTATATCGAACACGGATATATAGAATTATTGCTTATATCGAATCGTCGTCGAACCATCATAAGAATTATACATGCATTTTAAATTTTTTATAGCAAACTCTGTCGGTTAAAAAATGAATATATCGAACTCCGCAGCGCCGGAAAGCGTGCGCTCCGGAGACAGGCGGCAGGCTTTCCCGCAACACATTGGAGGACACGGCGGGCTTTCCCGCAACACATCATAGGATAGCGGTGGCGCAGCAGGCGTTTGCGACTTTTAATCAAGTGCATGCCCGCATAAAGCTTTATGCCTATGGTGCCGGGAACGCCATCCAGATTCGGCGGCATACGGGCTCAGTCAGCTCGCCAGTATCGCTCTTTTCATCCCCTGTGGGTGGCTACCGCAGTTTCGTGGCTCCCGCAGTTTCGTTCCTCCGGGTTCGCTCCTCCGACATTACGTCAACCGCACGCGGCATACTGATGGCAACAAATGTAAAGAAACGTACGTCGCTGACGTTTGCGACAAAGCTTGAGGTCATCCGCCGCGTTGAAAAAGGAGAAAAGAAGTCCAGAGTTGCCGAAGCGTACAACATACCGCGAAGCACTTTGAGCACGCTGCTGAAGACGAAAAGCGACATCAAATCGTAGGCTGAACGAAGCAAGCACTCCGGCGCACGTTGTGTTCGGGCACCAGCCTTCGAAAAGGTGGAAAGATCACTTCACAAGTGACTTATGGACGTAAGGGCTCGGAAAATTCCAACGTCGGGGCCGATGCTTCAACAGAAAGCGAAGGTCTTCGCATTGATCCACCAAGCACAAAACGTCGCCGCAAGTCGCGGGTGGTGACAACTTTTCAAAGCCTGTTACAACATAGTCGGGAAGACGGTCTCGCTTTTACGCCACTACTGCAGTGCAATCGACGGTAGTGGTCTGGCGCTGGTGGACTGCTTGGAGACAGTGGAGCGGGCCGTAATAAGGCATGCGGTCAACTCCGTGAAGCAATCTACGCCGCAGCAGTTTTTTTGGCTGGAATAAATAGTTCACCTTAACGCTTCACGTGAGTAGTCATTTTTTTCCGCTTGCCTTTTAGTGATTAAATCGCGCTGTACTTTGACGCTTTTTTGGTGTGATTTTGTATATAGAATTTCGATTATATCGAAATATTTCACGGTCCTCGCACTGTTCGATACAACGAGGTTCGACTGTATGATTGCTCCAGAGAGATAGAATCAACAAAGCAGGAGAGGGAGCTTCAAATGTTGTAGGCTAGGTGGTATACAATAACGTAGTGAAGAACACACGGTGAACCTGTGGTAAAAGTTCATGAGCAGTGATTTGAAAGAGGTCAAAGGCTGGTCTACACATTTGTATCCGAGTACAATCGACTACGTTGCAACTGCCTACAAGAGAACAGACCGACGCCATCTATTGGCCAGTCCAGGAACACTTCTGATCTACATGAATTTTACGCATTATTTTTTCTACCATGGTCTGTAAATGATTCTGGCAAGGGTTCCGTGTTTTCGAATAAATCCAAAAAACTCCAAGAAACACCCGCCCCGGTAAAAGTTTGGTCAATTCGAATTTATCCGATAAACTCCGAATTCGAAGTGCTAATGCCATCCCCCCCCCCCAAAAAAAATTAAAAAATTTACACTTAAGTTTGGCCAGTGCACAGGGTCAATGGTCCTGGGAAAATGTCATCGCAGTTATCTTTCAAATCTCGGACCATTTCAAAAGGGGTCTTACTGCTCATCTAGTCAAGGTTCATTCGGGACAACATTGCACTTCAGGGTTACAACAAAAGCCACTGTTTTGGTTTCCAGTTTGGGGGATACTGTTTGTGCTTTCATTTCTTGGCGCATCATAGCCCTAGTTGCTTTTGTGCCACAAAACCCCAATCTGCTACTACTACTACCATTTGTGCTTTAGAGGAAGGAGAGGTTGTGTATTTGTGGCAGTGAAAGCTATGGACCATAGAGATTGCATAAGATGGAGAAGAGGGACAGTTGAAATTTCTCCATTTCATCCTTTACCACTCCACCTCACGCGGCCGCAAGGTAGGTTGATGGAATATGATGGGATGAATATGTGCTTCCCAGCTACTACCTCCTTAAGGTATCAATGTTTACCGAAGCAACACTTGTGTGCACCTTTTGTCGTGGGACAAACTAGTATTGTCAATGGCAGTGGTACAGAGCGCGACACTGTTAGCGCGAACAAGCGATCGCCGGTTTTTCCAGTTTATGTCCTTGAAACCAAGGGATGTCATCCAAGTTGTTATTGCTACGGAAAGAGCTAATTTAGTTCTATAATGTAAGCGATAAAATTTCATGCTCGCTAATACTATTTAGAAGTAAAATGCGAAAATGCGCCGATGTCGTGTTCGCGCTAACAGTGTCGCGATGTGTACCAGTGCCAAATCCAGCTGAAAAACTATTAACTGATCCAAGCGAGTTTTATTGCTTTACCTAGCATATGGTTACACCCATATTTTTATTTATTTATTTATTTTTAATGGGAAACACTGTGAAATTAAACTCAAAATTTCGGAGAATTGGAAATCAGACAAAAATAAAACTGCGATCAACTCAGAATGTTTGGCAAAAAATAAACTCCGAAAACACAGAATCCTAGTTACAAGTGACCATTTCTCGTAGATAATGCACAGATTTGATCTCGCCAATAGTGCAAAACCTTAAGTCTAGCTATATGCGGAGCAGAAGTGCTCCAGGGCTACACAAAAGATGGCACAGTGTGCTCTCTAGACGCAATCGCTCACAAGGACACGTGATACAGTCGAGCACACTCAGAAGTAAAAATGTGTGAACCGGCCTTTAAATGCAAATGTAAGAACCAGCCTTAACCACCCCTCTAAACTGACACGAGAACCTAAAAGATGCCTTTCAGGAAACTGGACAGGAGCTACTCCCGTCTTTCCACCACTGACCCGCTGTTCCGTCCGAGCTCCGACAGACACGGAGTCCCCGACGTCCACTCCCGCGGAGGTCGTGACTGGTCCCGGCATCTGGATCTGGGAAACTGGGGTGGAGGACATGGGCCCAGAGGGCTTGGCGGGGGCCGGAGGGGGCGTCGTCGGGATGGGTCCCGAGACAGGAGACCCTGCCGCCGGCGCTGCTGGGGAGGGCGCGGCAGCGGGTGCGGAGGGTGCTGCGGGTCGGCTGGCAGCTGGGGCGCCGCCTCCTGTTGGCAAAATCAAATCCGATTGGGGGACTTCACGTGCCAAACCAATGGCAGGCACCTGGTATGCCCCAGTGGAGGACTGAGGATTGGTTTGGACCACCTTGGCCAGGATTCAAACCTGCCACCGGGGGATCCGTACGCTGATGATTTGCCTCGGAGCCACCGAGTTGGCCGCTTCCTCACAGCACGGAAGCGGATGATGCAGCGATAAAGTCAAACAAACCATTCAAACACACACAAAAAAAAAAACTACTATGATGATTTTTATCTGAGACGGGGGCAGAAAGAGGCAAAAGTTTTTTACAGTGGCAGAAAAAGTAACAGGGACTGACAGCGATAGCTGTTATGCGGAACACAAGTTTGTCCGCTTCTTGCGCAGGGGTTGCATTGACAACAGAACGCCGAGCTCTGAGTTGTTGTTGTTGTTGAAAACATTGTTTATTGATAAAGAGTGAGAGAAGGGAGGAAGGGTAGGGGGATAAAAGAGATGAAGAGAGGGTGGGTGCCCCTAGTCCAGGGCTCCAATCGCATCGATGACTACGCCGGCTCTACCCACAAGCAGCTTCTGCTTGTCGGCTTCCTCACTGCGCAGTCCTGCTTCCCACTCTTCTTTTTTGGGCTCCTCCAACGGGGTCAGACCAGGGATCTTCTTGCACACCCATGCCAAGTGATGGACGTCGGCCCAAGGTGCCCCGCAGAAGGGACAGCTCGCCGAATGAAAGCGCTCTGGGTACCAGGTGTGGAGTTTTGTCGGTGTAGTGACCGTGTCTGTCTGTAACCTTCGCCGAATAAACTCTTCTTTTTTGCTTAGAGTTTTGTGCGGTGCAGGAAATTCTTTCCTTACTTGTCGCAGAGTTGCCAAGTACTTGTTGTAAGGCATATCCGGCGCGGGTTCCACTGGACATGGATACGAGTCCCGGTAAAGAGCTGCTCGGGCCGCGGCGTTAGCCGCCTCGTTTCCTGTATGCCCCATGTGACCCGGGGCCCATATGAGATGCACTCCCATGTCTTGAACTTGAACTTTCTTCAATACGCGTAACGCTGGTCTTCCCAAAACGCCTCGAGCGTAATTTCTGCAGGCCTTCTGCGAATCGGTGATCACCGTGGCTCGGGGATTGCAGCTGACGGCGAGGGCAACGGCCGCCTCCTCCGCTTGTTCCGCCGAATCTGCCCGAATCGAGGCCACTCGAAGAATCTTTCCTTGAGCACTGGCCACGGCGATTGCAGCCACTCCAAGTGACGGTCCAGCGGCGTCCACGTAGAGAGTCCCCTCTCTGTTGTCCCATGAGTGAGCGAGTGCCGCGGTCCGCGCTCTCCGACGTCCTTCGTCCCGTTCCGGGTGCATGTTCTTTGGAAGTTTGCTGATCTTGAACTTCTGTCTTGTGTCGTGGTCTATTTCTTCTTCCCCCTCGGGAACCTGGGTGCCCCCCGGGACTGCCATACCAAGTCTGTCGAGCAGCCATTTTCCATTGGTGGTAGCGTCCAGCCTCTTCAGTTGCGATATTATCTGGGCCTCGTGAAGCTCCTCCATGCTGTTGTGTACCCCCAGCCTGAGCAGCTTGTCCGTGGCTGTCCATTCCGGCAATCCTAGAGCGTTCTTGTATGCCTTCCTGAGGATAGCGTTCAGCTTGTTCATTTCGGTCTTGTTTAGCTTTAGGTAGGGAGTCCCGTAAGTTAGCCTTGAGACAATGAAGGCCTGCACAAGCTGGACCGCCTCCTTCTCTTTGATGCCATGCCTCTTGTTCCTAATCCTTCGCATCATTCCGCCCACTTGCGTGGCCATAGTCTCCAGAAACTCTATCGTCGCCTTGTTCCCCAGACCCTGCGGAATATGCTGTCCCAGGATCCTCACCACCTTGGGTTTTGGTACCGCTTGTCCGTCGATCAGGATGTTGATGTGTTCGACTTGCTTTTCCCGCGGGTTGTGCAGTATTAGCAATTCAGATTTCTCTGGGGCGCAGCGAAGACCGCAGCTCCGAGCGTACTCCGCCGCGATGTCGGCCGCCCTCTGAAGGCCTTCCTCAATCTGCCCGTCGCTCCCCGAACGACACCACAGAGTGATGTCGTCCGCGTAGATGGCATGCTCCACCTGCGGCACCCCTTGCAGCGCCCCGGGTAGACCACGCATCGCCAGATTAAAAAGCAACGGGGACAGGACGGCGCCTTAAGGTGTTCCCCTCGGCCCGAGGTTGTATTTTCCTGACTTGATATTCCCGAGTGTAAGCGTCGCCGTTCTCCCTGAGAGGAAGCTTTGGACGTAGTTATAAGTCTTCTTTCCGCAGTCGACTTGGCTAAGTCCTCGGAGGATACTTTCATGCGAGACGTTATCGAAGGCCCCCTTCAGGTCCAGCGCAAGGATGCACCTCGTCTGTCCCTTCGGGGGGTCCTCCAGGAGGTCCTTGTATAGCCAAAGCAACACGTCCTGAGTGGACGTATGCGGTCGAAAGCCGAATTGCGTGTTCGGTAGAAGCTGGTTCTTGTCAATGTGTTTGATGAGTCTCGTGTTAATGACTCGCTCGAACGCCTTCCCCAGGCACGATGTTAGCGAAATCGGACGAAGATTTTCCAATTTGAGGTCCTTCTTGGGCTTGGGGATGAACCGCACATCGGCTGTTTTCCAGGCATCCGGCGTGATGCCTTTCTCCCAATATACTTCGTTAAAGTGCCGGACCAGCTCCCTGAGGTCCCCCTCCGCCAAGTTGTAGAGGAGCTTAGCCGTAATAGAGTCCGGCCCCGGCGCTGCCGTTTTTTTCATATTTCGCAACTCATATTCTAGTTCCTCTACTGTGATGGGTCTGTCCAGGTCCGGGTTCTCCCTTCCTTCGTAGTCGGGCTGCACCACTGGAGGGTCGAGGCAGAGGTATCTCGTGGCAAGCTGGTCCATAATGCGGTCTTGTGGTTCTGCGATCTTGAAAACCAGCTCCGCGAGTCGGTTGGTGGTGGCCGTCTTGGTCTTCCCTGGGTCGATAAGTGCCCGCAGGAGTCTCCATGACTGTGCCGACCCGAGGTTCCCTCTTATGCGGTCGCATACCCCGTACCAGTTTTGGCTGGCCAGCTTGATCGCATACTCTTCGGCTTTTGCCGTCAGCTCCGCAATCTTCTTCCTGAGGACCTTGTTATGCCGCAGCCTCTTCCATCTCTTGGTGAGAGCCCGCCGTGCTTCCCATAGATGTAGGAGGTGCTTGTCCACGTCCGGGTCCTTATCTGTGCGCTCTACCTCCGTAGAGAAGGGTTTGATGCTGTCCGAGATTGTTTTAGTCCACTCCTCGATGTTCTCGATGGTGGGAGGTATGCCGCTCCTTTGCTTCCTCCACTTGTCCCAATCCGTGATCTTGGTCTTTCCCAATTTTCTCTTAAAACCTCTTCGGTGTATGATAGTTTCGAGTATGCAATGGTCGCTGCCCAGTTGCTCCTGTAAATTCCTCCATTCCGCACTTTCCACGTTCTTGACAATCGTCAAGTCCGGGCATGTGTCCCTGGTCGTGCTAGAACCGGTTCTCGTCGGCTGGTCTGAGTCCGTGAGGAGCGTGAGACGCTCCCGGTTGATGACTTCTGCCAATCTCCTGCCCTTGGGTGTGACAAATCGATACCCCCATGCCGGGTGAGGCGCATTGAAGTCTCCGGCGATCACTACCGGGTCCCTCCCTGCTTCCTCCACGGCCGTAGACACGACTCGCCGAATGTCCGTTTTATGGTCTTTTGGGTTGCAATAGATATTCACCACGTGCACCCCTTGGTCTCCCGTTTTCACAGGTATCACAGTGAGGTAGCAGCTTGAGGCCCCTTGACTTTCGAATTCCCGCTTCGTTGCTGAGTACAGCTTATGCACCAGTGTCGCGACGTACTGATTCTCTTCAAACGTAACATAGTCTTTGATTTTCACGCTTTTTTTTCCGGGTTCTTGTAGCAGTATCACTGCCGGGGGAATTGCTTCTTGGGACACCCGCAGACTAAGGCTTGCCTGCTTGCGTCCCATCCCCCGGCAGTTCCACTGCCAAATCTTCATTTCTGGCTCCTTTGGCTTATGCATGACTCCGCGTCTGATGTATCCGGCTCCTGTGGGCCTCCTCCGGTCTTCCTTCTTTTCGTGGTTTGTATCTTGGTGAGGCTGTCTTGCTGTTGTGCCAGTCTTCTTCCCAAGTTCTCCAATTCCATTGTCCTCTGTGCGAGATGCATGAGTTGGCTGGTCATGAATTCTTGCATCCCCCGGACAGCTCGCTGAACTGCTTCCTCGACTATCGCTTGAATCTGTCCAACAGAGTTGCCCGCGTTGGCGGTTCGCATTCTCTCGTTCTCTCGTCTCATTTCTTCAATAAATTTCTTGTACTGGGCCAATTCCCTCTTTAGTTCTTGTACGTGCTTGTCCGCTCCCCCTTGCACCTTGGGCGTGTCGCCCTGACCCCCAGCCGTCGGTAGCGCAGGCCACTTCCCGTGGTCATCGGTGTCGGTGCGAATTTCGCCTCTGGTAGCGTCTCCCTTGGTCTTCTTTCCTCGCTTGCGCTTCGTTTGCGATGTGGTCGTAGTCTGCGATGGCTTTCGCTGACAGCTGGCGGAGCGGCTCCGCGAGCGCGCGCGCGCCCTTGACTCGCTCCGCTCTGTTTCCTTGGAGAGCCACCGCACCTGTGCCTCGCCGGTGCGCTGTTCTCCGCGGCTCTGTCTTTTCGCCTTGTCAGTCTGGGTTCTCTTATAAAACTTTTCGGGGCAGGTCCTGTCGTAAGTCCGATGGGCCCCCCCGCAGAGGGCACACTTTGGCGTGCACACGTGGCTCTCTCCTACGCTGGCAGTTCCACATAACGTACATGCGAAGCCCGCGAGTTTGCTGCAGACGTCCGCTCGGTGTCCTACCTCGCCGCAGTTGAGGCACGCCGCCTTGGTTTTCTTATAGATGAAACAGGGCGTCTCCAACCAGTTGAAACTGACCGTGAATGGGACCTTGTTTCCCGCGAAGACAATGACGGCTGAGTGCGATTTCCCGAGCCTCCTTGCATCCAGCACCTCGTACCCGAAGGCCGTGGTCTTCTGTCGTATCTGTTCATTCGTGAATTCGGGACGTACACCATGTATCACCCCACGACACGCGTCTTCGGTGGGTGAAACGTGGTATGCTTCCACATCCAATTGGCCAACTGGGAAGTTGAGCTTCTTGATCCCGGCTATGGTCACCGCCTCGTTCCACTCGTCCGTGCACACCATGATGGTGTTTCGTGCCTCGAGTAGTCGCACGACGGTTCCCTCACCTAATTCTTGTGGCAGAGCACTGCGCAAGGCCTCCCCAATCTGGGTCTTGAACTGCTTCAAGTCGACGGGCACTCGCCTGGGCTTGATCATGACCTTGTGCTTGAACTCCCGCAGGCTGGGTAAGCGTGGGGGCTTCGGTTGCTTAGGCTTCTCTCCCGTAGAAGTAGCGTTAGTCTTCACTTGCGCTTGAATATCTGGAGCCTGCATGTCCCGCTTGTTCTCCTTCCTCTTATATAGAACTTCAACCCAGCTGTTGCCGGGCGCATCTTCCCCCTTGTCTCCCGAGGTGGCTCCTAGGTCTTTGTCCGTCGGAAGCAGCTGCTGCGTCGGAACCACCGTGGTGTGTGCCACCTCTTCGGGGTTGTAACCGGTAATTAACCCGATTCCAGGTCTTCCTTCAAGGCCTGATGCCATTTCTAGTTTACTTCGTCCACAGGGCTGCCGATTTCCGCGTGATTAGGCCTAGCGAGGCGGTTCCGCCGAGAGCCTCCCGGTTCGGCGCGCCCGGCAAAGCCAGGCCTAGCGAGGGTGAGCTGGCCTCGTGGGCCCTAATCACGAAAAGTCCCTTAAATCAAAAAGTATTGTGCTCACCGGCTTGAAAATCACACGAGTAGAATCCGGAACACTTCCCGCGTCCACTCCAATACTTTTTTACGTGCACAGAACGAGTTTTCCGCATGAAAACGTAAAATTTTGTGGAGCACATAAGAGCCGTGTCCACTCCGAGCGCGATCGCAGCGCCTCCTTCCAGCTCTGAGTGGCTCTGATTGAAAATATAGTGGGTAGACCTCAATGCAAGCTGCCTCAAGGTCCCTTCCAATAGGAGCCAATCAGAGCTTGGCATTCTGGCGTCACCGCAACTCCTGCGCAAGAGGTAAACAAACTTGTACTTCGTATTGTGCCTAGTAACACCCACTTTTATGCATATCCTCCCTTTATTTACCCTATCAAACACAACACAGTCTTCTGGCCACTGAAGTGCATGGGAAAGAAAACACACTGCACTGCATACATCAGTCCACGTCCTCGCCTAAGGCTAAATTGAGACAAAGTTTACTACGAGTGGTGGGTTGCTTTACGCCTGATAGCACATGCAAACCGAGTTTTAGAGTGAGGAATGTGTAGCAGCGTATCCCCCCCCCCACAAAAGACACTGCCGCCTTGCGAGAGCCAAGCACACACGCTTTCTTTGTAGTTACGGGGCAGCGCACAAGTGAGCCGCGTGCATCAAGCAGTGTTCTTAGCTCAAAAAACTCTAAAAAATGTCTTAAATTACAGTTTCTCCCAGATAGTATGTACATGCGATCTCGCAAATACCGCAAAACCTTCGCTCTAGTGGAATGCAGTTTAAGGGTCACCTCATAGATGGCACCACTGTGCAAGCGTGTTCTGTCGTCGTAAGTGATTGCGAGAACTCGGTCGTGAGCAGACACAAGTCTGTGAACGGGCCATTGGACGAGGGTTCTTGAACCAACCTCCAATCTGGAGCCTCATGATGTCCTTGCCGGGCTGTACGGTTGTACCATCTTCCACCAGAAGCTCGAGGATGACTCCACTTGCCGGGGCGTGAACAGGGATTGATGTCTGCGACATGAGGACACCATTACACTATCATGCTAGTCACTGCTCATTCACACACTAGCGTTTGATTACGACCGACCGACACAAGACAGGATTTCAAACCTCTTGTGACGGCTATCGACCGGCTGCCTCGCTTGCGCAGCCAGTTGTCAGCCGTCGCAAAAGGCTTAAGAACTGGACTTATCTCGGTCAATCGTAGTCAAACGCGAGTGTTTGAATGGGCCTTTAAGCTCCAAGACAGATGAAGAACGTACAAACCTTGTCTGTTTCGACTTCGCAGACCACCTCGTCTTCCATGACAGAGTCACCAACGGCTGGAAATAAAGGGAGAGATGCAAAATTTTACAAATTATCGCTGGATCAGAGGTTGTTTGCAGTAGGCTTCCTCCAGGGCATGGCATTTGGAGGGAATTTTAGAGTAACAAGACTCCCTGTGGAGCGATTGTGAGTGCACTAGAATGAAACAAAGCTACAGGAATGTGCAGCAATGGATGGGGTTTGCGCTGCTTCTTCGTGGCAAGCAGAATCGCTCGCTTTGAGTCAGTTGCGAGGGTAAGGACCATCAATGTACATTCGTTTGACCTTCACATTTTTCCTGATGATACCACATGATGATGTTCATTGATTGTGGGTGTGGGCTACACATGCTCCTCTTGATCCTACTGAGGTGCATTGTTTGAACTGTTGGCACGTGCAGTACAGCAAAACTAGTTCGAGCATGTGCAAGCTGGCATGGCTAATTCCGATCACAAGTGGAATGAATTGCAAAATAAACACCCTGCAACGACATACAGAGCACTGTGTGTCTCTCAATGAATGATGCAGATCAAGAGTGTGAAACACAGAGTGAGCGTGATGTGGATGCTTTATTGTGTTTTAATCAAACTGGTCAGTGTCAAACAGCATTCTTCTAGAATGTTGCGACTGTGCTTTGCAAGCTGGGGTCATGTTTAGGACAAAAACAATGGGTAAATAAAGATTTGCTCAAGTGCCGTACACAGACAATTCCATTTTGAGCACTGTGTCATCATGGCGTCATCCACGGTATGCACAATGCCGCACCCCTCTTCCCTTGCATTTCTTGCATGCCGTGTACAAAGCAACGCTGGTACCCACCAAACAAGAAGGTTGTGCAAGACCCTGCACTTTGCGATTAACACTGCACCTAAAATGATTGTCCCTTTTCCCGCCTCTTGACTTCGTAGCTTCGCATGGTTACTTTTAAATTTTCCGGTCACCTTTTCTCTTCTTTTTTTTTACTCCATTTACTTTAGAGTTTACAGGTCAGCCAAGGCGAAAGAGCCTAGAGAAGGCTACAGACACAACATCGTGGGTTGGAGACATGCTTTCATGAAACAAGCGTTTCTGCTGCAAGAGAATACGAAAGATGTCAATGGAAGTAACAGACTGTGTGAGAGTGAAACACTGTTTCATAAGCATTTCCTGTATACAGTCTAAGCTCATTACAACAGACATTTGGATATATACTCTGTTTCATACTTAGTGTGCAACGCTGTCAAAGCTACTGGCGCGAGCGCGTGGCTTCATCTTTGGTTTTGTTTGCGCGAGAACTGCGTGCAAAAGATCAACGAGATCAAGCCCCATGCTCGCGCCAGTAGCTTTGACAGCGTTGCACGCTAAGTATGAACCAGTGTATAGTAACATATTGATTTGTGAGGTTCGGTTGGTTTTCCTCTACATACCATTGACTCAACTTCATATCTGCATACAACATACTCCTCAAAATCTTGGTCAAAATCAGATCTGTTATAATGAGCTTAGACAGTAAAACAATGAAATTAACTCAAGTTTGGAGTTTACTGTATCTTCTGTGCAGTCACGCCAGATGCATACAAACCAATGGGTGGTTTCTCTTAGATTTATTTTTAACCCTTTCTGCTTACTTACTTACTTTAGACATCACCCATCCCACTTCTTTAAAGGGATGCTGAACCGAAATTTGGATTTCACAAAACAAGGCTGCAGAAGCGTTGAACGATATGCTACAAGCACTAAAACAACAATCATACGTGAATATGTCACACGGATGGCCATATCCTTTTAAAAGAAGGGTGCAATCAAGCGAGGACTGTGACGTCACAATCCTTCTGGAACAGTGGAGAATGAGGGGAAACAGCCTCGCTTCTCTCTTTCTTGCTTTGGTCCACCTGCTCGAGGGGACGAAACGAAGAGGAGAGAAAATGAGAATCGTAACATGACATGTCTCGTTGGCCATGTTCAATCGTGCACTTTTTTTCCAAAAATACAGCCATCAGTTCGAGATATTGCTATATGAGTAATTAGTACCGTATTTTCCGGACTATAGTCCGCACCCGGTGTATAGTCCACAGAGGCAAATCTGGGGTTAAAAATTAAAGCTTTTGCTTAGATAGTCCGCACCCACTGCATAGTCCGCACCCAGTGCATAGTCCACACCTCGTGCTTAGGCGACACGAAAATCTTCTCATACGCGGCACACCTTGACATATGTACGTTTTCTTAGCTCACAAAAAAGCCTATAATATACATAAATTATCAATAACATACTTTTTTATTCAAAAAATCCGTCCCGTCTCGTCATAATCAACGATATTGAAAGACAGCATTCCTGTATAGTCCGCACGCGTAGATAGTCCGCACAGTCTCAAATTTTAACTTTTAAACGTGTATAGTCCGCGGACTATAGTCCGGAAAATACGGTATGTTTTGAGGTTTTTCAGCGTCCCGCCTATTACTCCAGCCTTGTTTCGTGAGCTCCAAATTTCGATTTAGCATTCTTTAATGAATTCCAAGCAGCAAGTGGGTGATGTCTCGGGGTATCATGGTAGTACACTGTTCTGGGTTTTCAGCGACTCACCTTTGATCCACCGGATGTCACCTTCGCTCAGCGACTCTGCCAGTTGGGGGCACTTGATGACACGCACCTCGCCACTTCCCGACGTCGCTGGGGCGGCGGAGGCAGGGGCGGCGGAGGCAGGGGCTGGGGTAGGGGGTGCACTTGCAGGCTCGGGAGCAGACGCCGAAGATCCTCTGCCTGCTGGAGGAAGGGGGTACCTTATGAGAAGCAGTTGTTTCAATTCAAAAAGGGGACCTAACTGAGAATCAGTTCAATTAATCTCAGGTGGATCCAGCTGGAAGTTAAACTTAATCTGGCTGCATCCAACTGGATTCAGTTGAGATCAGTTCCACCATCCACCTCCAGATGGACTGATTTTCACCTTTTAGTAAAGATGTAGGGTAGACGCACGTGGAAGCACTGCGAGCTAGAGGCAGCACAGCTAATACTGGGTGATGGTGCCGTCATGTGATGCCACTTGCATCAAGAAGCAGATACGTCACTGGTCTAGCTTTCAGGGTGTCTAGCAAATTATTATTTTGAAATTCCCTGACTTTTTCAGGTATTCCATGACAATTTCAGGTGAAATTCCCTGACCACTGTAGAGGCGGTTGAATATATAAGACCATTACAACACAAGGCATTGAGCATTGAGCACTGCGAGGATCACTTTGCACGGGCTTAATCCAACTTGCATATTCCGAAATATTCGGGTTCGTCCAGTCCGGATTAAACGAGCACTTTCTTGCCGCCGACATCGTCAGTGAAGAGGCCACTTCCGGAAAGACGATGAAAACACTACGCTCAACCACACATGTCAATAACCGAATGGCAACACAGCCACACGGCCCCCAGATACACACTTTCTGATACTTTCGGCTTAAAGCTTGGATTGGATTGGGGTCTGCGGCTTTCCCATTTGTTACTAAATCTAGTAGCTCTAACTGGATCTAGCCTAGTGTCACGCTCAACAATCCAATTCAATCCAAAGCTTGGACTGGATTTGTCGGCTGTTCTCTTTGCATTGGGTAGTACCCTACATCGGATGAGCAGAGCCCACGCACCGCTCTAAGCAGAATTTATTGCCTATTTTTCTGCCGCCAAGTCCTCAAGTCTTTGCTCAGGGCACTCGATCGCGTTTCCGGCTCATTTTCCCTGACTCGGCTCGCTTTTTGACAATACCTCTGACAATTCCCTGATTTTTCCCGGTAATTAAACTTTCCCTGACTATTCCCGGTTTTCCTGGTCGCTAGACACCCTGAGCTTTTACTTTATTTTCGAGCTTGGCGTGCTTGGCAGGTAGAGTAAAGTATTCGGTACTACCTTGGCCACACCTGACAAAGTACCTAGTCATACTTAGAGTATGTTTTTGGGTCGGTAAATCTCAATGCAATCGTATGGATTGCACCAAAAGTTATCCATAGAAAAAAAAAATCCAGCAAACATTTGCAACTTTTGATGAAAATGTAACTGTTGTGGTTATGGTCACAAGATTGCCTATTCCAGCCAGTAAAAGTGAAGTGTCACCTGCGAGGGAGCTCTTCTGTGTTGGTGATACTACGGCAACGACCATCGAAGTTCAAGACGTACCGAGTCAACAAAACTCGTTAAATTTGGCTGACGGGACACCACCCACCATATCCTCGCCAAAAAAATCAAATTTCCTTACAAAAAAAAAAAGAAAAGAAGAAAGTGTAAAATTAAGAGGAAAAAAAAGAAAACAATTACTTTAACGGTTGTGCCCAAGACAGTGTCATGATAAGGTGTGTCATGTGTCATGTCATCTTATCCTTCCTTATTACAGAGATTCATGCTTACTTAACCGTTTGAGGTACATTGGTCAAAAGAATTCCACAACTTTAATGCAATCTACCGTGCTCACACGATTCCAATGCACACTTTCTTCGCCAAGATCGGTGCCCACAAACACATGCGCGTTACAATCGAAACTAAAAAAAAACAAAAAAAAACAAAAAGAAAAACACAACGCTCGGTATAAGGTGGCTAGCCCTATCGCCATTATTACATTTGCCACTATGATATCTGTACCAAGCGCATTCTCTCGCATCCACTATGGTGGCAGGAGCACGTCTTCAACCGGTGTGTTTGGTGTCCTATGCTGCCCATACATAAAAAGTGGTCCCAAAGTAGCAACAGACGACGTCGCAGAAGCCGGAGGATCATGCTGTTGCATGTCGCGATCCTGGCGGTTGGTCGTAGAAATGCTAATGAGAAGCTGTGAGTAGCACAAGCGAACGCAAGTGTGGCCGTCATCAAAGCGTCCCAACTTCTGGCTGCCAAAGCTTCCGTGGACTGCTACACTGGAGAGAGGCTTGCAGCAGAATAGGAGTCTTCCACATACACCGCAGCTGTTTGGGACGCCGCCAGGACCGCTACTGGCGACAGCGTGACACTTCTATGACGTCATCAGGCAGAAATCGAGAGACCATTTTTTAGGACGCGGTAAACACAACAGTCGGAGACGCGTTCCAGGCACCATATGTCTATGTACTCGTGTCTACCGCTCCAAGATGGAAAAACAAAAATATTTCTACTAGGAGGCTTCATTTACACTAGTGATGGACCAAATCTGCTGAACTTCAGATTCGGCAAAGTTCGGCACCTGGAAAGTTCGGCAAGGATTCGGAAAACATTTGGCAAACATCTGCGCACATGCGAGAACGCGACGGGGCCGTGTATTGTAGTGATGCCCGTGTCCTACTAGAGCGACAGACAGAAACAAAAGACAGCGACAAGCCTCAAACCCATGCAGCATGATCGCGATGGTACCTTTGGCAGGCGTTTAGTCGTTCGGTGCTCGTGAAGTAAGCACAAGCGATTGCAAGCCTGCCGAAGATACCCTCGCGTGCATGATGCTCGTGTTTGGGCGTAGCCTCCCTTATTCCACAAAGCCTTTCAAATCGCGAAAGACTCTGGTTTGAGGCTTGTCGCTGTCGTTTGTTTCTGTCTGTCGCTCTAGTGGGACACGGGCATGATGGGCCGAACTTTTGCCGAATCGTAAATTCGGCAAAGACAACTTTTCGCCGAACTTTTCTAAAGATTCGGCAAAGATTTGGCAAAAATACATTGTTGCCAGACCTAAAAGTTAATATTTTGTTTTTCCAGGCAAAAAAGATTTTAGGTTTTTTTTTTTTTTTTAAGCACATTGACGTTGAAGAGACATAATGTTCTCTTCAACGAGATAATTATATTGGTGTCATTTTTGTGTGTTTACTGGCAAGTTTAACGTGACTTTTCGCAGAAGTGGTGTGACAACGAGGTTGGATGGTAGCGGGCACAGTCACGATACGCGAGTTTGGGTTTTAATGCTTCATCAGCGCAAGCCTGCAAGTGTGTACGTCAGTCAGCAGCAAAAGCTTGCGGGGCACGGGAGCGCCAACCGAAAGGCGGGCTGGGCCTTCTGATGGCGCGTTGTTGCTCTCAAGACCCACGCTTTGCGCATGCGCTTCCTTTCGTGTTTGCGGTCATGTTTTTTAGGGGCGAAGCTCCTTAGGGGCTAGCCATGTCCGTATGTCCATCCGCCGTCCGCTGTAGGCCGGCGTCGGGTGCTCGTGCTTCTGCTCGTGAGATCACGTGCTCACGAGCATGTGAGCACATGCTCACGTGCTCGTGTAAAGAAAAAAGAAAAAAAAATTGGAAAAAAAAAGATGAAAAAATTATGAAAAAAGAAAAAGAAGAAAAAAAAAAGAGTAGGGGGTTCTGAGATGCCATCCCATCTGTCTGCTTAAAAAAAGAAAAAGAAGAAAACCACACATTCACCTACTGACATGAATGAAAAGGCTCAAAGAAAAAGAAGAAAAAAAAAGAGTAGGGGGTTCTGAGATGCCATCCCATCTGTCTGCTTAAAAAAAGAAAAAGAAGAAAACCACACATTCTCCTGCTGACATGAATGAAAAGGCTCGGCATGCTGCGGCTCGGCGTCTAAGCAGACAAGCACCACCAGAGCTTCGCCCCAAGCAACATCATTCACCACGTGGAGATGCGGTCAATTTTTTCGCTCGCTTCTGTTCGACGCCAATGAGATAACAGGGACTGGCGCAAAGTGCCGCAAAATGTTATCTGTAGCATGAGCAAGCTCCGTGACCCATCACAGTGGCTGTGAGGCAGAAGCGCGGCATGATGGCTAACAAAGTGGCACCTTGCGCCGATCCCGATTATCTCGTGCATGTCGGGCAGAAGCAAGTACAGGGGTGGAACTCATGAAATGTACTTGGGAGCAGCCACGGGAGCAGCTGAAACAGCTGTTTTGGAGCAGGTTGGGAGCAGCTAAAACTACATTCTGGAGCAGGCTAGGAGCAGCTCAAATTAGTTTTCATTGCACTTCAGCTTGTGTCTTAGACGAGCATGGGAGCAATTTCAATTGTGCTTAGCAGCACAGATGAACACGAGTGGTTAGGAACCTAGGTAGAGGGGATAACAGTGTAACAGATGAGAAAACTTGAAACGTTGTGAGCCTTAATGAGAACCAAAAAGCAAGTACCATGTGTTTCTGAAGATAGTGTCCTTGATATTTTCTGAGTGGCTTTCAGCTGCTCCAAATGCAAACCAGCACTGCTTATAGCACAACCCACACGTGCTCGACATAGTAATTATATGTGGGAACCACGTGACGTGCGTAAGCAACGGACGTGCAGTTGGGCGGAGAAGCGTCACTCTAAAAAAAGCCCGTGCGTATACTTTTCCGCAGAACACTCGGAGAGCCAATCACCGCAACTTACGGAGGCAGCTCAGCGAATTACGATGCCGAAACATTTGTTTAGACCAAAGAAGTAGTTTGAGTTGTGACATTAAGCAATGCAAAACGTCACGCTTGCATTGCTTAATGTCACAACTCAGACTGTTTTTTGGTCTAAACATATGTTTCGGCATCGTCATTCGCTGATCTGCCACAGTAAGTTGCGGTGATTGGCCCTCCGAGTGTTGTGCGGGAAAGCAGACGCACGGACTTTTTTTAGAGTGCAGGGCAACAAATTTCGAGTTTATCTTATTGTACAGCTCAATATCGAAGCAGCAGACTACGATTAACGGAGTTATCGGATTCTAAGCGATAAGCAGGAGCAAGGTTAAAGTACACCGAGCAGATCTACCGCTCGCATGAGAGCTGCTGGCCGGCAAGGTTTCGTATCGGACCGCGTTTCAGTTCTATCAAATCACGATTTATCTTGCAGGAATGTGGTTCCAACTTCTGACAATAAAGTACTAAAAGGAATCTTTTGCTAATGTGTTTTCAACTGGCCGACGTCCGGAACCCGGGCCGCAGAGCCTCAGGTAATCTAACGCTTAACGACTGGACCTCACCTCGGCCGACTTGCTTAACCGCTTATGGTTGAAGAATGACAATCCAGTAGCTGGTGATGTAGAGCTTGGAATCCGACCCCCGAGTAGTATCGTGTGCTTCCGACTCGGGATGCACAGGGAAAATAAACAGAACAAAGGATTACCAAGGCCGACCAAGCTAAACGCGCTCATTGTTGCCAATCGAGTCGATAAAAACCGAAACCAAGACAAAATACAATTTTTTTCTGGCGCACGCTGTGCGATTTGGAGCATAACAGCGCGAGGCATTGACTGTGGCACAGTTTCCGCAAAATGGCGCAGCCGTTCCACCCCTGGAGTAAAAAAGACATGACTGCGAGCACAAAAGGAAGCACATTCTCGAAGCGTGAATCTTGAAGGTACAACCAGTCATTTCGGCTGGCGCTCCCGTGCCACAAACTTTTGTTGCCGACTGTACATTGTTAAAATAAAGGCAGTAACATTGTGTTCTTACTTTCTCTGCGAGTCAGTTTAGTGTGCGAATATCAATGCAACAGCTGCTGAGCCTTCACCAGAACAGATTACAATGTTATATTAAATATGCAATTATTTTCAAATTTGAGTCACTTCCGTTTTGCATGAAAGTGCGCGTCTCCTATTCGCAACATCTCATTTTTAACTTCTAAAATTCTTTTTTTTTTTTTTTATGTTTGGATACACGCAGACATTTAGGAGTTAGGAATGCCAGATTTGCAACGTCGAGCATGATAGTTCTGTGTTTAGTTTTATCTGGACAGATGAAAAGCGCAAAATAACTCTAATAAAAAGCAATATTATTTTGTTTTGGCACAAACTACTTGTGAGACGAGAACAGGATTGCTATAATTGCTAGGAGTGCTTTAAAGTGCTTGTCAGTCAATGTTGCAACTACCTCGCAGTTTTCATCTAGTATCCGCATAAAAGCACACTCACAACCATCATGCTCGACGTTGCACATCCGACATTCCTAATACTTCCCATCTTCCTAAACGTTTGTGTGTCCTAATACCAAAAACTAGCATTTTAAAGTTTAAAAACGAGATGTTGCAAATATGGGACGCACACTTTCATGCAAAAGCTGGTGTTAAGTGACTCAAATAAAAAAACATGCATATTTACAATAATATTGCTTTCTCTCCTGGTGAAGGCTCAGCAGCTGTTGCATTCATTTTCGCCCACGAAACGGTGACTCACAGAAAAAAAATAAAATAAGAACACAGTGTTACCGCCTTTATTTTAAGAACGTACACATTTGCAGGCTTGCGTAGATGAGGTCTTAGAATCGAAACTCACGTATCTTGACTGCACCCGCTACTACCCAACCTCGTTGTCACACCACTTGTGCAAGAAGTCACTCTAAAATTGCCAGTACACACACAAAACGATGACACCGATACAGTTATAGGGTAGAATATCGCCTTATTTAGTAATAACTGTGTCAATATGCTTTAAAAGAAAACAACATAAAAACTGTTTTTGTTTGAAAAACGAAATATGAACTTTTAAGTCTGGCAACAATGTATTTTTGCTGAACCTTTAGAAAAGTTCGGCAAAACTTTGGCTTTGCCAAATCCGAAGATTCGGCGCCGAATTTTCAAATCGGCAAAAGTTCAGCCCATCACTAATTTAAAAGAAAGGCCATCAGACGTTGGGACTTTTTCAAATTCTATGCTAAGCATGCGATTTGACAGGACAAGTGCACTGGGTACTCCCCTGGTATTTTACGGTAAACCCTGAGACAAGAAAAAGGTTTTAAACTGCATCACTGGAGTGTTTCTGCAAAGAAAGACTTATCTGCTTGAAGGAAAACAAGAGCACAATGCTGGTTTACACTGAAATGTTCAGTACCTCCCACAGACATCTTGAGGATGTCTTTTCCGGGCTGGATGGTGGCTCCATCTTCAACCAAGAGTTCCACGATTTTGCCAGCAGCGGGAGCGTGGATTGGTATGGACGTCTGAAACAAGAGTGAAGCAACAAATTTAAGACCGTATCTTTCAAAAAGGGCTAAGGACAATTCCAAACCTTTTCTTCTCGAAACAATATTTTTAACCTCACAGCGGGCTTGAAATGCTGTCAGGTTCTAAACAAGGTAGCATATGTTTAGATACTTTAGCATCAAGCAAAACATTCTGCAACATTCCTTTTTTTTTCTTATGCACAACTAAGTTTTTTCACCTTGCAGGATTCACAAGATTCACAAAAATCATGTCCCCCCCCTCCCCCCCCCCCAAAAAAAAAAAACTTGATTTGCTCCAGCATAATTTTCCCAAAGAAATATCTAAAACCAAAATCTACACACCAATAACATAATTCACCGAAAAACAAGGACGAAGCAGATGAGGGCAGCAGAACATGGCATATCCTGTTCTGTCATTACACCGTATCCCATTGTCCTCAATTTTTGGTGTATTATGTTAAAGATTAACCAGAACAGCCCAATTAGCCACATTAATCCACAAATCAACATCTCATAAAGGCTGCTTGAGACATCTTTGTTTTACTGTGACTGTTTTACGAACGTTTATGACTACTTACGACAAGATAGTCACTATTGCAACCGAGGTCCGAGCAATGCATCAGGGTGGAATGCAAGGAGTAGTAATGCGGTCGATCACACTCAAAAGCAAATGTCTAAACCAGTTTTAAAGGGGCGGTGCAAAGATATACAGTTGGAATGTTTTTTACTTTACACAAACTTAATGGCACTAGTGGCACCCAAGTATACTTGCACACAACACCACTGACCGAGAAACCTGCTTGTTGCAGTGTAATTTCAAGAATAAAAGCGAGCGTTTTCTTTCAACCTTTTCTTTGCAAAAATTGGTAACGCACTTTGAAGGTTGCAGTGTTGGCATTGTTTCCCAGTGAGAATATTTGACACGACTCATAGATTGGACCCGAGCATTGCGTGAGCACTCAATTTGGGCTCGCGATAATCAATAGTTCGACCAGCATTCAGATAATGGCCCTTGTCCTATCGCTGCAATGACGACAATAGCCGAACCCTAACAAACCCTAACAATGCCTGGAACTCAGCGTGTGTCCTGCGCGTTGCCAACCCCAGCACGTGGCTATTATACACACTGGCAGCATATAATCGGGTACAGAT
Organism: Ixodes persulcatus; assembly: GCA_013358835.2. NCBI lineage: Eukaryota > Metazoa > Arthropoda > Arachnida > Ixodida > Ixodidae > Ixodes > Ixodes persulcatus. The sequence goes on from JABSTQ010009124.1 coordinate 177,751, forward strand.
CACGTGGTCGCCTGTTCCGGCTGCAAGTTGAAAGGAAGGATGCTGTTCGTTTTTCTTTAATTTTTGTTTGCAACTACTATCACACGAGAAGAGAAACTAGTGCGTGTTTCAAGGTTATAAACGTCGGGGACTCGTTCTAAGTGGTATCTACGCAAAGTATGAAATTCGTTGCACTGCCCCTTTAAGGTGCGAGCATTAAGAGCAGAGCCTGCCGGCTTACCTTGTCGGTTTCCACCTCGCATATTACTTCGTCTTCTTTAACCGTGTCGCCAACACCTGAAAGGTGCCACGCAAAAGGACGTTTTAGGGCCGCAGTGACCAAAAAAGGGTGTCGGTCCCACGCAATTGCTTTTCTTTTCCCAACCTACTCTACCTCCGTCTTCTTACCCATTTCACTTAACCCTGTTTTGTTCCCATTTTTTCTGGTACCTACTCGTCTACTAGAACCCGTGGTCACTGAGAGTGTAAGAAACGCAAGGCGTGACTTATGTTTGTGCTTCTTGCTTTGTGATTCGTTTGTCGCCATTCCCATCGGCTGGTGCCACAATCCCATTGACTGCAGAGTGATAATAAGATGTTCGAGAACCATCGCACCCTGCGTTTCCTAAGCCGTCAGAGACTGCACCAAGGCGCGTCCGCTAGTACACCGCAGCCTGGAGCAGAAACCAAAAAAACTGGGCTCAATCCCCACCCCGCCCGTCTCGTATAATGAACGCTGTAGAGGCGTGCAGTCGTATCATCACTACTGCATGGTACACGTCACAGGGGCCAGGTTAGCAGTACGTAGCGCTGCATTGGCTAAGGGTTCTCCTACAGCAGGAAATTTCAAACTTGTTTTTTATTTTTGTTTATTTATACATACTACCGGCTGCCATTTGGCAGCCAAGGCAGGAGAGGGCATACAGGGCAACACACAAGAAGAAAACCTAGTTACACACTAGTGAAAGAAAAAGCATCTAGGACTGCACATCTGAGAAATAATGCTGTAACGATGAAGCTAATTCCTGAATGGACGAGACATTGGTAATGTTGGCAGGAAGACTATTCCATTCGTTAATGGTTCATACGAAAAAGTAGTTTTTCAAACATTGGGTTCTGCAGTAAAGTACCACAATTGTGTTGGAATACTTATGTCGTGCGTGACTGGATGTGTTAAATTGCATAAATCTGTTGAATGAAAGGCGAGATGAGTCATGTACAATGGTATACACAAGCTTTAGACGATTAATTTTTCGCCGAGTTGAAATAAGCTCAATTTTCGACCTATTGTACAAGTTAGTGATAGAGCTCATTCTTCTGTTTTCGTCGTAAATGAAACGTAGTGCTTTCTTCTGTACCCCCTGGAGTCTATCAATATTAAGTTTAGTCGCAGGGTCTCAAACAACATCTGCATATTCTAAAACAGGTTGTATCACTGTCGTGCAGATTGCAAGCTTGGTTGCAAGGGTACAGTGCTTCAGCTGCCTCTTCAATGACCATAGCTTTGCTGATGCCTTCTGAGCAGTCCAGGATATGTGGCTATTCCAACTAAGGTTTGAAGAGATTATGACCCCTAAGTATTTAAATTTGTGCACAACTTGTAAAGGGCAGTTTTGTATACAGTAGTTAAATTCCAAGGGTGACCTTTTGCGCGTTACTCTCATTTGTATACTTCTCGTGCTGTTTAGCAACATTTGCCATTCGTTACACTATTGAGAAAATGAACACAGGCACTCGTTTAAATTAAGTTGGTCACTGCTCGAAGCTATTTCAGTAAAAAGCACACATTCATCCGCAAAAAACCGGCAGTGTATACGCTCATCAACCGTCAAATCGTTTAGAAAAACAAGAAAGAGCAGTGGGCCCAGCACCGATCCTTGGTGAATGCCCGAGATAACTGGTACAGCAGGGAACACGCTCCAACTACTTCAACCAACTGATGACGGTTGCTCAAGTCCTACACGAAGGTGGTGACACGCCGTGTCACGTCTCGAAGTTAAAGCTGTGTTTTCGGTAGCAGCCACACCGCGTGACCCCATTCTCCGGATTTATGCGCATGAAGGCCCTTCCAGACGAGAGGAAAGACCGTACCCGCTGTCTTTGATGCTCTGAAAGAAGTTATGGGGTGCAAGAAATGTCAAAACCCAAGAGTTTTGGGCTCCGGGCCGGGCCATTCTGGAACAGGGGCGACATGGTAGCCGCGCCTCGCCAGGTCATGCCAACCAGGAACGGCGGAAGTAGGAACAGCACCGAGGTAGGGGCTGCTCGTTCTGCAATACCAGAGCTCGGAACTCTTGGCACCGTTCCTGTTTTCGCTGGAGCCTCTAGGGACTCCCTCTGATGCACAAGCCATGATTTGCAAAGCCAGGATGGGGGCTGCCTTCACCGAGCGGCTCATCCATGATGGCAAAAAAAGCTTGCATTTCTTCTCGGAAGAAAAATGCGGATAAACACCCGGGACCGCTCTCTGCCGCCGCCGACAAAATTGGCCGCCGCCATGTTCTCGGCTGTTCACCCGCGGCGAGCGCCTTCCCATAATCCTCCCCGTTCCTAAATGCAACGCGACCTCCGTTGACATGGGATGAATGAATGTGCCTTCGCCGTCTCGATCCACGTCCGCTTAGCGGAATGAATCCAATGAGCTTCACTAGCACATTATGCAGTTTACATGATTGTGTTGAATGCGGCAACATGAGTCGATGCACTTAAGTCGTATTCATGTAAATGCAGCTTAGGAGTCTCTACCTGCCTTAAATGGCAGCCAGGGAACCCCTTCCCTTTTCAACACTCTTAAAAAAATATGCTATTTTTTTTTAATGTAATTAGTTACAGACTACATATCTTATAATTACTACATTCCAGCAGTTTTGCAATGCGTGAATACAGTGCCGATTCAGTAACATGCTCCACGTGAAAGAGCACAGTGCTGAGGCTCACCTTTGATCCACCTGATGTCACCCTCGCTTAGCGATTCGGCCAGCTGTGGACACTTGATGATCCGCAACTCGTCGCCTGCAGGCATCAAGAGAGAAGAATGCCTCATTATCAGAATGCGGGGTTGCAAACCGTGCTACGACGGACAAGAATAGAGATCACACTCACATAATGCAGATGTGGTCGAAATGTGCCGCACAAGGCCGTCCCTCCAGCAACTCGTTTCTGGACAGCACCTGAGATGAAAGACAGTTTCCATCAAGAGGAAACAAATGAGCCTCCAAAGCAAAGAAAATCATAAAACAATTTAACTGTTGTTTTTGAAGCTTATGGTTACTTTTTATTGATCTGCCAAGTTTCTAATTTCACAGATCAATATTGAAGCCTTAATGTCAATTCATAATATCTGTGCGAGCTGAATTTGAGATGACATTGATGCTAAAATGGGGCTTTCTCAAAAAAGAAAATCTGAACTCTTTGGAAATTTGTGCGAGGGTACATCAGCAGCTCAAACAGATATAACAATAAAATTTTTGTGGAAAATATAGCGAAATTTGCAAAGCATTCAATGTTCGGAATGAAATTTTCAATTCATGTCTATTGAAAGGTTTAATCACTCAATTTTGCATCCCTTTGGAACCACACGTTGAACACTAATCTTCAATGTGCTTTAAACTTGCTAATACTGGTTTGATTTAAAGAGTACTCTCAACATTAGCTTCTTCCTACTTTATTGTATCTACCACATGTTAATAGTACCTTTTTGTTGAGTAGTCTTTTCCCTTATTTTCTCCTACAAATAATGGCCTGAAATTTTTAATCACCCCAAAAACTGATAGACTTAATGAAACAATTGCCAGGTATTCAGAATCAGTACAAAGAGCTGAACTACCGTAATATTCCGAAAGATGCCCCTGCTCCGAAAGATAACCCACCCCTATTTTTGGCTTGATTTTCAATTTTTTCAAAAACACCGAAAGACAGTCCACATTAAGTAATTCCAGTGCCCTGACCAATGATGACCTTGGCCAAAATAGGGTTAGTTCGCCATGGTGGGAGATAAGCAAACATTTCTCACGGGGAAGGGCACTTGTATATGCTTCGTTGCTCCTCAATGCGAAAACAAGTTTGGCAGGCCACAAAACACAAAAATAGCATTTCTTCATTTTTTTTTTTCTTGATCTACACCGAAGCCCACTTCTCATTTCCTCCCAATTTGCTCTCGCTTTAAGGTGGGCGATCTCTCGAAATATTACAGTATGCAGTTTCACTAAGCTTTCTAAAAATCATGCAGCATAGATCTAGGACCGGTGTTCCCATTTAAAAGCCCATCACAAAAGGGAAGTTGGTGGCAGGGAACAGGATAACCTTCTCTCCCGTAATTATCTCATTGGACGACATTGGGACCTGTGAATGACGCATGCAGCCCCAAAGTAATCACTGGCCGCTGTTTTTTTTTTCTTTTTTTCTTCAGTTCGGTATTTTCCAGGCTTAAGGCCCTATTGCGTCTTGCTTTCACAGTTTATAGTGCTTGATCTCCTCTTTATGAGTTTCAAGCCAGTTTTGATATAGCTTGTCTTTTTCTGTTCGTGATGCAATGCAAATGCAAAAAAGAGAGAATCTTGCACACATGTGGGGCATGGCAACACACTTAAAAGGGCCTGGTAAAGTAGGCGAATTCGCTCCTTTTAAACCACTAAGTAAAATGAACGACAAAAATAATGCGTGTAAGACCTCTCCTATCTTAAAATAATTGAAAATCGCAAAAACATTTTTTAAAGGGTGAAAACAAATTTCTAGAGTTTTCATAAATATAAAAATGATGTATACATTCTAACCCAACCTTGATAGTTGCATTCTACATATCCTAAAGCCCATGCATGCTAAATTTGGTTGTGATAGGACATTATTACAAACAAAAAGTCATGTGCACAAATGGTAAAGAAAAAAAGATACACACATGTGAATGTTACCATAAATGTGTAGCGACAGCCTTCTGCGGTGGGAGAAAACAGTTTTGCTAATAATGTTTCATGAGAAGTTGAAGCTACAGAAGAATGTGGTGGAGAGGAGAGGGCTAGGCCTACTTCTGAAAATAAATGTGATGGCAGGGGATGTCACAATTTGAAGAACCGCACACAAGAAAATGGCTCAAATTTAGGACTTTCTGGGTCACCGGGAGTTCTTCAAAAGTGTATTTGACTATTATACTTTCTGGACTATAAGTCCACGGACTATACATTTGTAAAAGTTGAAATTTTACACGTTGTGAACTATTTACAGGTGCATACTATACAAGGATATGTTCTTTTTTAAATCGTTCACTGTGACAAGACGTGAATAATTTTATGAACAATGGAGTATATTAATGTTGATTTATGTATGATACAAGCTTCTTTGTGAGCTAATACAGCAGGCACTTGTCAAGGTGTGCTGTGTATGATAATTTTTATGTTCGGATCTGGTACTAAGTGCAGACTATGCACAAGGTGCGGACTATCTAAGCAAAAACTTTTATTTTTGACCCCAAATTTGCTCCTGCGGGCTGTGCACTAGGTATGGAAGAATGTCCGGAAAATATTGTAGTTCAGCAATCATATCTGGTCCTTATTATTTTTATACATAAAGTATAAATATTCAAAGATAATAAAACCCCCAGAAAACCCGAAATCACATTTTTTGCAAAATATTGCACTTTTTCAACCTGCATCTCCCTTTAAAACCAACAGATAATCCCTTGTTTTGTTTTGATAAGAGAGTTGACCATCTGTATAGGGAAGAGGACATAGGTGGATCAGGAAGACAGGGGGATATCTGAGCCTTTTAAAGGCTCTGTAGTATGTTCAGCTTAGAGGTGGTTGCACAACCCTTTTTGTCCATTGCGACATCAGCATAAAATGCCCTACAAGTTCATATCTCTGAAAACCAGCTTGTGCCGACACAAGCTCATTTTCGATCCCCGCTTTATGAATGTGAATCGTCTGAATTAAGCACAATTTTGACAATGTGAACGAATATCTTTTTATAGGCGAGCAATGCAGTGCTTGCTATTGCACAAAAGGTGACAAGATCCATACCGCAATGACCAAATGACCCCCTACATTATTTGAAACGTAAACTGACTCTCCAGTGTATAGACCATACAACTACCATAAAATCCAGTAAGGGCACCCACCCAAAATGAAGAGATAAACGATGAAAAACATGAGGTGGGCCATCTTTGTGGATGAGGCAGCAAAACTTTATCAAAAATTAATGATAAACACAGGGGCACCCCCTACAACCGGGTGACACAGGGATACTGAAGATCGCTGACAAGGCAAACATGCGGGAATTCGCTAGGAATTCCCGTGTCACGAAAAAGGGCTCAGCAGACTGCTGGATGAAGCAAATTAGTGTTTCACGGTGCGATAAACAAGCGGACACCGTCTACAAATTTGCGTGTTACGGGAACCGATATCGCGCACTCAGATCGCGAACAAAAAACGCGGGAACTCACTATGAACTCGCATGTCACGGGAACCGATACCGAGCGCGCAGATCGCAAACAAAAAACGCGGGAACTCGCTATGAACTCCCATGTCACGGGAACCGATACCGAGCGCGCAGATCGCGAACAAAAAACGCGGGAACTCGCATGTCACGGGAACCGATACCGAGCGCGCAGATCGCGAACAAAAAACGCGGGAACTCACTATGAACTCGCATGTCACGGGAACCGATACCGAGCGCGCAGATCGCGAACAAAAAACGCGGGAACTCGCTATGAACTTTCATGTAACGGGAACCGATATCGAGCGCGCAGATCGCGAACAAAAAACGCGGGAACCCGTTGCGAACTCGCTTGCCGTACACGTACCGGTACCGCAGATCGCGCGGTTGATGTGGTTCCCGTCGGCCATCGCGTGATGTCCGACGGAAATCGGGAGGTGGGCGATGTTTCGGAATTCTTATGTTACGTATATTTAGCCAGAAAAACGGGGTGGGCGATCTTTCGGGGGAGGGCACCCTTACGGGATTTTACGGTTACTTAAAAGTAGAAAGAGACGCAAACAAGTTTCTCTCGGCATTGGATGGCCCAACAAAATTATACTTAGAACTAAAATTAACTCGCATCTTTTGTGTGCTCGTTGCAGATAATGCTACAAAAATAGATTAAGGGAGCAAAAAAAAAAAGACCCGAGCGGAAAGAGGAACTTTTAATGAGGAAAAGCAGGAGGGAAAGGGAAGAAAAGGAAGAGTATTTAAGAGAATGTTGTCCAACATTAAACCATGATAATATTTTCTTGCGAGATATTTTAATTTTTACCTTGCAAACATTTCGTATTTCATTTAATTATGAACCAGGCTGCTGAAACATAAAGTGCAGCAAATCCCAGCTCTCAATGAAAGCTGCGCGTTTCTACTAGCTTTCTCGGTTGTGATCCCTGTCAGTTCCCACCGTCCGAAACACAAGAACGGCGAAGATCCCTAAAAGTAACCAAATTGCAACTGATTCGGCCACATACACAGGCACGCCAAACAAACGACAGGTAGCACACGGGAAAAAAAAGGATGACTGCACTGCTCTTGGAACAACTTTTAATGGGAAAAAGCCAGGACGGCACAGGGAAAAGAACACAATTATCTCTTCTCTGCTCAACGCACATAGCTGCACAATTCAAACGGGGGCGCACTTACGTAGGGGTTGCCCTAAAGCGGGGCAGAAACAAGAATATGAAAGCAGAAATGATATCAAACTTTTATCGTTAGGTAAACCAATGCACACAACCTAGCAGTAAGTGCGCCCATCGAGGCTGCGACCAGCCAGCAAACTCCGAGTGAAAATCTAATAAGGATAACTCCCTCAGTCCTAATTATTTTTCTTTTCCGTTTCATGATTAACAACAGCCCAACTAACATAGATGCTCGTACCGCGCTTTTCGCGTCAACTATGGCGGTGGTGGCGGCGAGCAATAAGAAAAGAACAAACAACGTTAACGATGAAACCTCGGCTCCCTCCCTTAAACCGAACCCTTCCCCAACTCTCGAATTATCCCGAAACTTAACTCGAGGTACACGGCGCGCGATATCCCGCTCTTTTTACGATCACTGAGCCCCCCACCACCACCATCTCTTCTTTCTTTAAACATCACGGGTGGACGGGGGAAAAAGATAGCGATGTTTTCCGACAACCGCCGCGGACGACGAGCCTTTGAAAAATGGCGAGCATCTCTTCCGCGTTCGCTCCCGAAAAGGGAAAAGAGTGGCGGGCTACACTGCCGAGCGTTTCGACACAGGTGTGTATAAACGTACGGAACCATAACAGAAAAGACGAACGAACGTCCGTTGGACGAGGGACGCCGCCATTAAAGAGAACGCCGACGACGAACCGAACAGCCGTTGTTCGGGGAAGAACGCCGTAGCAGACGACGCATAACGGCGTCGTAGTTTGGGGAGAAAAGGGAAGAACGCCGTAGCATACGACACGTAACGACATCGTAGTTTGTAGAGAAAAGGGAAGAAGAATAAAAAAAGGAATGTTTCTAATGGGGAACTTTCGTCGCTGTTTGTCACGGCTACGCGTTCGTTTCTCCCCTTCCCCGACCTCGAGTTTTGAAACCGTGTAACGTTCGAGGAAACGAATAGGGGGGAGGAGGAGGAGGAGGGGGGGGGGGGGGGGGGGCGGCCCGACGTTATATGATCAAAAGTCGTCGCGGGAGCTAGCTTCCTTTTCAATTTTGCCGAAAATTGAACGACACACTGCGACCGGCGCGAAGCGGATGATAATAACGAATAAGAGACGGAAACTAAACTACGACGAGTCTAACAACAATAATAATAAGAACGACAACAACGCAGTTGTAGATAGACGCTTGCGAAACGAACACCAACGGCCAATCGGCGTGGCCGGTGCGCGAAGAGGTGGGAAATCGGAATAAAAGAAAAACAAGAAAAATAATAATAAAAAAAAGCTCGGCAGCTTGTCGCGAAAGCAATATTGTCCCGTAAGGTGCGGAAAGTACTGCTTGCAAGGCATCATATAGACCGGCCACGGCCCAAAACGGGCACACAGCCAACAATAAATAACTCCGCGAGCGCACTAAGGAACAAATATAACTTTAAAAAAGTATATATAAAAAGCGCGTGTCGAGCGACAAATTGTTCCGAGACGCGTCGCGCGCAACTCAACGATAACGAAAACTACACAGGAAGAAGAAAATGATGATCATAAAGTACAAGAAAACGACGAAGGTAGGTACACGAAATTGAACGTTGGCTGCGATTTCTCACTCTTGTTTTATTACTTATTTATTTACTTGTTTTTTTGTCACCGTAGCCCGGGTTCCGCCGTGTTCCCCGTCGCCACGTCTCGCACATTCCGTTGTCCGTGCAGCAACACGGCGTCCTCCATACAGTTCCTTTTGTGTGCGCGCGCGTCGACGAGGGTGTTCTCGATTTTCGGGGCAAAGTTAGCCCCCGTCCTATCTTGGCTGTATACCGTCCCCGGGAATCACATTCCAGCCGAGAGTGGCCATCGGGCGACGTCGCGCCGACGCTGCCATATTTCAAAAAGCGTTTTGTAAGAAGAGCGCGTCGAGCGAGCTTACCTATCGCTCGCTTCCCCCACTTTTTTTTTTTCTTCCTTCAATGTAACATAAAAAAAATAAAAGAAAAAGTTAGCATCGTGCACCTCATTGAATTCCATCCTTTTGCTCCGAGGAAACTTCGTTCGCCAATCTTTTCTCACTCTCTCTCGTTTCAAGATTTTGTTTGTATTTTTTTTCTCTTTTTAAGGCGAATTTTCAAAAGACGCAAAGAGATGATCGAAAAAAAGAAAAAAAAAAGTGCTCGCGTTCGAATATCTTAGAAATGCGAAACGAATGATGCCACGCGAGAATGCCTGAGCCAATAGCGACGCACGCAACTGGTATAGTTTGGGCGTAACGTAGAATGCGGATGCGGAGGCTAAACTGAAAGCTTATGGTCAGCACTCGTCAAAACACACACACACAAAAAAGTATTCACACCTACTATACCCCCCCCCCCCCCCCCCCCCCCCCCCGGCCCTACCCAACCCCTCTTGAACAACACCCTGAACGCTAAGGGCTACTATAAAGAACTCAATTCACCTCTCTATATACAATTCCGATTGCCTAGTTAGATAGTGCTTGCCTCACTACCGACAAATAAGCATCTCTCTATTCGCAATGTAGGACGATCACACGCCCCTAGGAATAGTAAGCAAAAGCGCGAGCTGCTCCTGCCAAGGGTGCTGCACCTTGCGCTCTCAAGCTAGGAGGCGAAGCCAAGAGGGCAAAGATAGGTGGATAGAATTGCAGTTAAACCTTTTGAGCCGGGCGGCGGCTTGCGCCACCTACTCGGTGTTTTCTCACCTCATCAAATGGGAAATATCGACGGCACTAATCGGTAAAAAAAAAAAAAAAATAACATTTGGTTCAAAAAACGGCACAGCTAAAATCTTCTAGCGTCACCGGAAAGCTGATTACGTCGGCGAGAAATGTCTATTGTTTTGTTCGCATAGCGGGACACGGCCCTCGGCGACCGCAGCCTGGAAGAATTGATCTCAACTAATCCCGCCGTCCAACCAACGTTCATACCGTGGTCCAAAGTTCCGTCGCAAAACCTGCTCGACCCAAGCTCCGTTTCGGCGTATCTTAGCAAGCCGTGGAAGCTATGGCTACAGTAAGCCAAGTGCAGCGCCGGAGCGAAGCACGTGGCAACAAACTACTGAAGTGCACATTCGCTGATGGTTAGGAGTTAAGTTGCGCAGAAGCAACGAAGGCCATAGTACGCCGTGCATATTCGTAAACAGCTGTCGCGCGGGTCTCTCCGATGCCCTGATAGGCGCGCAATGGCCATGGATTTCGCCGTTGGCCAGATTACGCTAAAACTAAGTATAGTCTCGATTTATTTATACGTATATATATCAGTGATGTGATTTGCCTCAGCCGTTTTGGAGCACCTTTCGGAGCAGCCAAAAGAGTGTTTTGGAGCAGCAAAAGTGGACTTTGGAGCAGCCAAAACAGTGTTTTGGAGCAGCAAAAGTGGCTTTTGGAGCAACTAAAACAGTGTTTCGGAGCAGCAAACGTGGCTTTTGGAGCAGATATTCTTAGAAAAATAAAAATATTTGTTTCAAGTGCTGGACAAACGATGGACACTTTGCTCGCCACAATAAGCAACTTATAGTCAAGTAAGTTAGACCACCTGGGAGTCTTTCAACATGCAACTGAAATGCTAATGATATGACACATTTTGCAGTGCTTCAGTTAAATTATACATATATTTGTACCCATTATAGGTAAATAAGAACCAAACTGCACATGTTAAAATTTGTTTGAAATTGACCAGCTTAGTAGTAAATTTCACAGCATCAGGTTGACTAGTTATATAATAAATGGAAGCAGTCTCCAACTGATGAAACACGTGACCACTGCAGTGCAATGCGAAATTGTCGCGCGAGCGAAGATGGCTGTTCGATCGAAACCGTGCCACCCCGCTCCATCGCCAACTTGATCCCAAAATTGTACACAAAATGTAACTGTCCAGCATACAACAAAAAACAGTCCAGCCGCACGTGCTTGCCAGACCGGCTGGCGAGGTACAAGCTAAACACACAGAACAAAAAAGAACCTGAGCACATCGATGCAAGACATGGCGAGCCAGGTTCAAAAAGTTCTTGGAGCGCTTTGCGCAATGACTGAACTTGAGACAAACAAGCGCGCTGTGCGGGTTCAGCGTGCAGACATTGCCTTCTTTGCTTTAGCTCACTTCTCTTCACCAACTCTCTTTCGCGGCAGATTTTTCACGTATACCGGGGTCACCAACTCTCTTTCGCGGCAGATTTTTCACGTATACCGGGGTCCCCCTCGAAAGAAAGCCTACGGAGAAAAACCTAGGTAATCAGTACATCGACACAGCAGTCTTTGAGATAGAGGGATGTTTTTAGTAGCGTTTTAAACAAGAACAGGAATGTTGATGAACATTAGGGCGGTCCTTACGTTTCAGTTTAGAAAGCGATATATCTGCATCAACGTGGGGACGGCAACACCCGCCGTCGCGCGACCGCGGTGATTGGCAGGCAGGGACCAAATATAGACATTTTCTGTGTACTGTCGTCCCCAGCCACCTAATAGGCCTATCCGGTACAGGCGACGAAAAAATAATCCAACGTTTCAACCTGCAAATAGTAAAAACATAAAGGGGAGGCAAAACAAGAAAGTGTGACGGTTACGTTTGTATCCTAAATGCCTTCTATTGGCATGGCAAAGGCAAAACAATGTTTTCGCCCATACTGGAAGTGACGTCAATTCAAGATGGCCGCGCACTTGCAGAAAAGGTCTATAGTTCTCCCACGACCGTTGCTTTCAGGAGCAAGTGCTTCAGCTCACAAAGTAACTCCCTCCGCGCAAACCGTAGTTTAGTTTTACAGCATGACGGCATGGCTGGTACCCGGCACGCTAGCGTCGGAGCGTCCGCACATAGCCGCGTCTATCGTTGAAAATGTTTTTAAAAAGACGCGAGACGACGAGAGCGCGAAACGAGAGATGGCGGGAAAAACGGAAAAAAAATATGTTAGACCGGGTGAACGATCGATGCAGGGTACTTTGTGTCGGGCGGCCGCTTGCGCCACCTAGCTCACGTGTGCTCATTACGGTACTCAGTTTAGTTTCGGTTTTGAAAGGCGACCGAAATTGGTCATTAGGCGCAGGCTTGGCGCAGATTACCGATTTTTTGGCAAAATGTAGCAGGATGTATTAGGGTTAGCCCCTTGGCGCAGTTTGGCGCAATTGGCGCAGCAATCACATCACTGATATATATATATATATTCACACTCAGTATGGCGCGCAACGCGTGAGCGCTGTGCGAAAGCGTTTGGACAAAAGCGGATACAAAAAGAGGCGACTCCACTTACTGAGAAGCATTCTTGATCGCTAGTCGTCGGGTGCTCTTGGAGCCTGCAAAAAAGAAAAAGAACACGATGAGCTACCGAACCAAAACAAAATTACTGATTGCCTCCAGAATTTCGCCTGGCAGATACGTAATAGTAGAGAAAGAGAAAAAAAAAAAGTAGGAAGAGGGAGGGGTAAATTAGCTAAGCCATAGCGCTAAACAAAATTCCACGTTTTGCCTCCTGCTTAATTGTGTTTAGCTTTTTTTTTAATTTTTTTTTATTCATCGTCTTCACGGAACAAGTGCCAAGTTTCACTTCGAAACTTACCTAACCACATGCTCATGTTGAAAAGACCTTAGCTTTCCACACAAACAAAAACAAAAAACAAACATAGAGCAAAAAAAAATACTCTTGGGGGGAGGGGTGGGGAAGCGCGAGTGAAAACAGCAGTAGGGTTTCTCACTCGCGCTAAGCAATATTTATACTAATTGCGCCAAGTAACCAGCGGCACCGTCAACATCTTTCGGACCACCGCAGCGCCCAGGAACGGCACGCAAGTAGAACGCAGCTCCGAAAAAACAAAACAGCGCGCGCGCGCCCAAACAAGTCACCACAGCTAACGATGACGGATTGGGCAACAAGCGATCCTAGCGCCGCGCCACCACCTAGCGGAGCCGAGTCCGAAACCACGCAACCAAGAGTACGACTGGTGCAAAGAAGCGCCGTAGCTACGAGACAAAAACGCTGAGGGAAGTCGCTCGGCGGCGCGCGTCAGATGATGCCACGGTTTCTTGCGTTGCTCCCAACCAAACCAGCCCCCCCACCACAGCTAACGATGACGGATTGGGCAACAAGCGATCCTAGCGCCGCGCCACCACCTAGCGGAGCCGAGTTCGAAACAACGCAACCAAGAGTACGACTGGTGCAAAGAAGCGCCGTAGCTACGAGACAAAAACGGTGAGGGAAGTCGCTCGGCAGCGCGCGTCAGATGATGCCACGGTTTCTTGCGTTGCTCCAAACCAGAACCAGCCCCCCCCCCCCCCCCCCCCCCCCCTTTTCCCTATTTATTTTCGTTAGCTAGGGGGCGGCGGCGGGCTGATGGCAGCTCGGGGGAATTATGGGCTCCACTCTAACACGCGGCCATCCTTTCGAATTAGCGTTAAGAGCGCTAATTAAACAAATAAACAAACGATTAACGAAGCCAACAAGCAAAGGAAGGCGTGCCAGTGTGAGCAAGCGGGCACGCGGCCCCGTCAAGTTTTCTTTTGTTGTCTGCATAAACAAGTAACGAGGCGCAGCCTTTTCCCAATCACACACGTACAAACAAAAAAATATTCTAGGCATTATTTTTTTTTTTCACGATGGTTCCGCCCCCCCCCCCCCCCTCCTCCTACGGTATTCCAATCAATCAAAAGACGCAGCCACTTTGGAAGTTTTTAGAGAACTGAAGCAAATACGACCAGACATAAAGAAATCCAACATTCCATCCACTGAGATCACATAACAAGAGCAACAAAAGAGTCAAGTGAGCTTAAAATTAAGTATACACAATATGCACAAAAAAAAAAATCTTCATTACCATTTTTGCCCGAGTTCACTTATAAAGACGCCCCCAGGTTTCCTTGCCGAAACCGAAACAGGTTCGTGATCTCACTTAAAAAGTAATAGTTGGGTATTCGGTAAGACCCTACGCACATGCCGCATAGGCTGATGTGGGACATTTGTACACGAGATATGAAACTAAATTAATTAACTGATTGAAAAAAAAAAAAATGCATGTATCGATGGGAGGCAAATTGACACTTTGCGGACATTAAAAAAAAAAAAACACCTCCAGTACGTGCACTAAAAAAATATTGAAATGCCATTTTACATAAGGTAAAAAATTCAGGCGAGCTGGTGAATGATATCCATAGTAACCCTGAGACGTAGGAAAATAATTAAAAAAAAAACGGACAGAAACGAAGTCTTAATTTTAGATTCTTTTTTAAAGAAAAAGAGAGATTTGTCCTACCATATCATAGAAACATTACATTTCTAACGTGAATTCGGCCATTTCAATAACGTATAAGAAAATATAATCAAAGCAATGGGAGATGAAACGCGTTATGGGTGCAATGTGGGCCTCTGCCCAAGTTGAATCATGTGACGGTAGAGTAAGGCAGTTCTAAATTTTAAATTTATTTCAAATATAACAAAAAGAAAGAAAGAAAGGAAGAAAAAAATATGGTCTTGATGTTTATTTTTGAAATATAAAATACACAAAAAAAAATTCAGCCTTTCCACTCTGGTGAAGAAGGAAGACCAGTGGAGCGGTACAATGGAAAGTAATGGCCGGCCGCAAGTCGGCAAGCCAGAGTGGAAAGGCTGCCGCCATCTATGAGTGACGGCGGCAACCAGATATGTGGCTTGCCGCCGTCGCTCATAGATGGCGGTAGGTGTCCAGAGTTCTGTGTCTTCATTTCTTTGCGGGGGACACGATCCTGGGGAAACTAGCCCTTAACAGCTCCGCTGTACAAATCTGCCGGCACCGTTCCATTTTCCCTTCTGGATTTTTTTTTTTTTTGACGATAAAGGTGCTTAAGTAGCACACTTTTTCGGCCCAGGCTTGGGCTAGACTGGAGCGAGCTTGAGCCAACTTGGCTCACGCCTGGCACAAGCTTGCGCCAACTGTCCCAAGTATGAGCCGGGAAAGTGTGCTGCTAGGGTGTGATGGTGATAAGTTGTGATCATAAATCCAATGCTTAAGATTGTATTTTTTGGCACTAAGTTTTTATTCGGTCAACTCGGTAAATGAACTAACGTTGGGACGATATTCCGATTCTTCGCATATGGGGAAAAAAGGCGACAAACTAGGACACAGACTGAGATAACATCTTTCAGTATGTAAATTCAGTCAATGCAGCACACCTGCACAGAAAATTTAGAGGCAAGTGAAAACATAATTCTAATTCCTATGTGAATGCCGAATGGCTGGACAAAATATTCAGTCTTTACCGAAAGAAAAGAAATTCCCAACAAGTGCATTCTATTTTTGTGACCACTGAACATATTAAATTACAGAAATTTGGTAGCCTGTGGAAATCAAACGTCTTCATAGCAGAAAGATACCACCCCTCCCAGAAGTATAACAAAATGGCTAGCTGAAACCCTGCAATCTAAATGCAATCTTCAGTCAGCATGTGGGCCATTGCTCAATGAATGCAGATGGAAACTGTTAAGTAGCAATCTATGAGCCAACCAGGCCAAGAGATAAGAATGCCACTTTATGACCGCTACTGTCGCTCAGGTGCTTGAGGGCTGATAAAGCAATCTAGAGAAGGCAAAACTGTTCTTGCAGCTTATATTGCCTGCCTCGAGAAATCAACTTTGGTTTTATTTCACCATCTGAAATCGCTACAAGCAACAATGGCTCCACAGTAAAACATAAACCTGGAAATCACAAGGAAGTCAGAAGGGTGTTGTTCTTTGTGGCAATGAAAAGAAAACCGACGTGGAACGATGCGGAAACTATATTGATTATTTTGTTATAAAAAGAAAACAGAGGGACAACAATGTTCAATACTGAAGCTACAGAGACATCAGAAATTCATGCAAATATTGAAGTACAGCGGATTCAATGAGGCATTAAGGAAAGCAACAAACGGTGGCTTCCATGAAGGTGGTTGAGATGCATAGCTGTAGTGATGCTTAAACTTAGAAACTCCAATGTGTAGGTTCATCCATACAAAAAAAAATAGCAATGAAATATTTTAAATAAATTAAGAAGCTAAAGCAAATTTCTGAAACCAGGTTTCATCCAGACTCCGGTGGGTTGGGTAAATTTCGTTTGTGGGCTAGAACTCAGGCCGGAGGTTGACAACTCTTGCTCTAAGCTGGAAGGTGAAACAAACTCCCATTTTGCAGGATTCCTCCCAACAATATTTGCATTTTGGAGATTTCACATAGTCTCTATAAACAGTCGCTCAACAAACATCTAAATATATGTAATGCTTGGAATGACGACCTTTATTATTAATCATGGAACAATGAATGAACCCTGTGTCATGTAAATGTTTTCTGAGGCATTTCACTCCAAGCTTCTTAGATGGTTCTCGTTAGACCAACAGAATTGTCTTCTGCAGGGCAGAAAACCAATTCCCAGTTTCCTTCTCTTCATTCTCTCTCACACTCTTCTCTCCTCCTCTCCCCCCGGGAGCAGATCTCTGATCTACTCCCCGCAGAGGGGGGAGGGTCTCTCCCTTTCTCAAATACAAAGGAGGAATTGACGGAGTTTCCTCCTTTATGGCTGCTCGTCGGCCTTTGACATAGATGAAGTAATTGTGTTGTGTGTACTATGGTTAGACAGCGGGGAAGTTAGTTAGCCCCAATCGGCACCAGGTGTCTCTGCTGAACATGAGAAATTTCGTCAGTGTAGTACCACTGCCAGCCTGGGGTCTTTAACAAGCACCACGTAGTACTGTCGAGACCAGTTATAACGAAGTCAACGGGAATCAGAAATCACTTCGCTATATCCGCTATTTCGTTATAATTGACTTCGATTAACGAAGTGCAAAAGAGAATGGGAAATTGTGATCGCTTCGCTGTAGCCGCTATTTCGTTACAACCAACTCCGTTATAACCGGTCTCGACAGTAGTGATAGATGATCGAACGCCGGTACAACGCTTATCCAGACTGAAATGGGCTGGGGTAGGTACTGAACCCAGGATCCGTGGTTTCTGCAGTGCGAGCTTTCACATCACATGCTCCAAACTGTGGTGCACTAACACACTCAGTCTCCCACTACCCTTTAGCACAGATTTAATTCCCTACTAACGTACAGGGAAGTCACATCTACAACTGGCAACAGTTGAGGATTGCGAATAAAGGGTGTCCATGAAAACTGTATTCCTATAGTCAAACTTCCAACACTTCGGGTACCTGTGACACGAAGAATCAGGGTTATATCTCACTTCAATTCAATGGTGCAAAGTTCTATAACACAACAAAAGCATGAGAAAATGGAAGGAGAAGGAAGGCATAAAGAAACACCCACACACAGACACACCATCTGACACAGCTGAGATATTGATGAAGAACCAACCTCCTTTTATAGATACAAGATCCTCAACCTGCACCGGAAAGCCAATCATGAGATTAGTCTTTCAGTTTTACAATGAAGGGATTGGTTGTTAATTAAAATGTTAACTGTGTCAAAGACAGTTTGTGCATCTTCCTTCTACTTACCGTAGTGTCAGGTTTTGGTTATCTTTGTTATTCCCCAGCTCACCTTTTCACTCACTTCTTTCAGTTACTGTGATTGGGCAGACAAAAACTTTTGACGAGCAAATCTTTCGTTTCAGGTAAAGGTCTGCGAAAATGGGCCCCGCAGTCTAAAGCAGTTACAGGGTAAAAACTGATCTGAAACGGGTTTTGAAGTCGAAACAAGTTTCGGAAAGTATCTGGACTGCGACTGAACCTCGAGGGTTTCGGTAGGTTCAGATACTTTTGGTGTATTGCAAAACCACAACAGTAAATGCTTTTTTTTTTTTTCTTTTTGCAATTGTATATTTTTGAAACTGCAGGCAATATAAAAAATTTAACATGAATATTCTTTTTAATTTAAGAATATATTTTGTTCAGTTGCTTTCTGGCATTTTGGGAGCAATTAGCTTTTTAAAATTTGTATGTCTTGGGTCACGGTCAGCAGTCTCCGGACCACCGGAAGAGCAGGCCATCGGCGGGCACTCTGCTGTTTCTCCTTTGTCATAAATGTTCATATGGCCTACATCTTGCACAGTTAAGGACCATACTTATTAAAAAAAAATGCATTTAAGTCGTACCGTTGTGTAGGGGCACCGATAGAAATTCGGGGGAAAAACCATGACTTATACACTAAAAAATATGATAGACATAAATCTCTAAGTTTTAAAATTGCAAAAGAAGGAGGTAGGAAGACGCTTGGGCTCATTGTGTTGATGGTAAACGTTTATGGCAGGCTATGCAACCACATATGGTGCACCGAAACCAAGAATCTGAATGTTTGTTAGCAATTGGTGGCATCCAAATTTCATGCACATTTCTTTGTAAATGCAACGATCAATACAATCTACCCCCGATTTCCCGAAAATTTATTGCACGGTCAAACTTTGCAATTCTATTGCCACTCAAGCAATCCACACATACGTCGTGGCAAACGTCGGGGCAAAAGCTTCCTGAAACTACCGAAATTTCATCATAAACATGTAAGCGGTTAGGAAATTTCCGAAATTGAATCTTGTGGCCTTTTTTCCAGCCCCCTCCATCTCCATTGCAGTGGTAAATGAAATTCATGGACGCTCGAAAGTGCAGAGTTTTCAAACCCAGTGTAAGTTGAACGCCACACCAAAAGTGTTGAAACATCCTGACAAATACAGGGTCGAGTTGCACTATCATGACCACCGCTGACGTTTGATGTCAGCAGCGCACAGCTGGTAAAATATGGCACGTGTCGGCAGCTGGCTTAAAGGGGTTATGGCACGCCAAAAATTAAATGTGAGATAACAATGTTGCGAGGACCCATTGTACGTTCCTAGAATCCTGCTAAACTTGTTTTGAAAATGGGACGATAGTTTCGTGGATAAATCGATTTATATGCGGGTCCCTCGGAGGGGTGGATCCGGGCGGAGCTGGAGGCTGGCTACGTAGCTAGCTTCACGAGCGGTGTCCTTTTGCACACACTCACAGACTTGGCTCTCTTGGCATGTCGAGCTTAAGCTGCCTCGTTTATCTTCCACGTTTCGAGCACGCAGTCCGTGACAATTACGTCTACGGCATCGCTCGCCTTGTCAAAATGTTCAACATTGATCACAGCAGCGATGAGAGTGATTGCTATCAAGAGATGCTGGAAGTTGTTCATTTTGACTGTGACCCGCTGGCAACCAGCTCCAGCGACAGCGAATTACTCGCTGTGGTCACTGTCGTCCAGAATATCTCGCAGGCGCATGCAGGGTGGAACGTCAACGGGCCGGTGGCGAGAGCAAGAATAGCATTCGGGTTGCCGAGTTGCGCGAGCGGTTTTGATCGTACTGCGGCGAGGAGAGCTTGGGCTAGAATGAGAGAGCGTTCATGATCACGTGGTTTATGGACACCATGGTGTGACTAACTTGGGCAGTGTTGCTCAATCGCCAGACGAAAATGATAAAATTCATAAATTAATTATTGCATTTACCAGGGCTCTAAAAATTGCGTAACTTGGCGTATGTACTAAGTAGCCTATGAGCATTCCATTTAAAGAATAATCTATCCGTTTAATTTTGGTGTCATAACCCCTTTAAAGAGTACAAAGGTGAGATGTAGGCATGCAGCAAACGTATCAACCAGTGTCATCATGGGAACAACACATGATTTATCCAGCTTAGAAAAGGAGACGCTCATCAGCCTCCAGGTCAAGGGTGGCAGTATTTCTGCAACAGCGCAGTTTGTGAACTGTTTGCGTGTTGCTGTGGTGAAAGTGTACAGTGATCAAGCAAATGGCACCATTGTGAAACAACGGCATGGAAACTGCAGAGCACCATATTCCATAGATGTCTGGCATGAATGCTGACCACGAAGGTGCATGCAGGCCTACCAACACACTACAGTTAAGCGAATTTCCCTCCAAATGTAGCAGGGACTACCAGACGTGCGTCAAAAAGGACAGTCCAGCGAACCTTGTTGCGAATGAGGCTCCGAAGCAAAGAACTAATCACTGCACTCATATCGACGAAGGTTTGTCAGTGTTAACGGCTTCAGTTTGCACGGCAGTATCAGAGTTGGACCTCTTCGCATCGGCAAAGGACTGCCTTCCCCAAGGAGCCATGCTTCCTGTTCCATCAAACGGACGGATGCTCACGTGTAAGATGGAAGACGTTTGAAAACGAACACTCTGCAACCACTGTTCCACAAACGAAAGCCGGTGGCGGCAGTGTGATGGCCTGCTGCCGCAGTCAGCAAGGATTCAGGCACCAGCGTCTTATTGACTCGCCACCACGGAGACTAGCAGCTGTCCGTGTTGCGCACGGTGGTTATTCTAAATATTAGCTGGTGGTCACAATAATGTGACTCAAATGCGTAAAACATGCTTTGCGACTCGACACATATTGCAACGTTTAGCAAGTCACATTGGCGACCTGCATTGTAATTTTCTTATTTTGAAGTATACTTTCAGACGGTTTTAAAAGAAAAATGATGATATTGTGTTATAGTGATGCTGAGATCTTCTATATTGCCCCTTTTAAAGGAATACTACAACGAAATTTCAACGCTTATTTCTTGGTCTATTCGTGTTTAACGAAGCATTATCACGTCAGACGCGCTAATCTCGTGTTGAAAAAAACATAAAAAGGAATTTTAAAATGAATTAAACAATTAGCAAAGAGCACCTGGTGGATGTCGCTAATGCCTCGTTTGTAATGCCAGTCTAGGAACCTTCACAGGCAGTGATGATAACTGTCTCGCCTCCAGCCACGACGAGAAGAGCCGAAGGAGGAACCCCCCTCTCTTCGAGACTCTCTGTTGTGTATCCCAGAAGTCGCTATTGTCCCTCTACAAGATATAGAAGATTAGCCCGTCACTCAAAGTTCGTACAAAGGCAGCTTTGGGTTTACTTGCGGTGGCCCGGTGGCTGGTGGGCTTCGGCTGCTTTCAGAGGATGCTACGAGCCATCGGGGCCTATCCAAGGCCGTGTGAATGTCACGTGACCTTGGTGAGGGGGCACAGCGACGTGCGGAAAGTGTATCACGGGATACGTCCACAGAGCGTGATTGGCTGGGATAGCTTGCAGCGTCTGCTGCGTGCGGACGTAAGGTCCCGAGACAATCTACGTTCTGATCGTGGCCGATGTGACGTGTCTCCGCTGGCTGCTTTCCGAGCGTTTGCCAGAGTGGGCCGTTTAAAACGAAAAATACAGCCATCAGGCTCAAAATACAAATGTGCGATTGTCATTTACGGATATTGTGGATCCTAGTCAGCCTATTTGTGAACACGACGGGTATATTTCAAATTTCGTTGAAGTATTCCTTTAAGATGGTTGGATCAAAACAACATACCTGCAATGGAGAGGGAACGTCGAACAAGCTGAACCTAGAAAAAAAATCAAACAAAACATAAATCCCCAGACATAGCCATACCCCATATTTCGGCAAATACTACGACCTGATATAAACTATGAAATAAATGTTAGAACTGATACTGAAATTTAATTAAAAATCACAAGATTGAGGGCACCTTCGAGTCACGCAAAGGCGAGCGGGTCAACCATATCCAAAATCACTCTTAGAGATAAAGAACAATACGCTCAACTCAGATCGAAACCGTTCTGCCGTTAGAGCAGATGTTTAGCACCGGTGCCGATAACGCGTGCTTGATAGCAAAACGCATTTCTAAACTTTTTAGTTCACACACCTTGACCCACTCGGGATTGAAAGCATCTAACCTGTTTAAGTTATTATAGCTTTAAGACGTAACATTCGTTTCAGTTTATTATGTCAGTCTTGGACACTGATTCGACATCGACTGAGTTGCGGTGTGGAAAGTCGAGCAAGGACACACCTGCCGAGGTCTATTCGACTCTCCCGTGCCGAAAATGAAACACTCTGGAAAACACCTGAAGCACGAACGAAGCCCCTGCCCCAACGTCTAATTTAAATCGCAGTATCGATTCATTATATTTAAATGGAAATCCAAAAACATCCAAATACGGCCGCTGCTGTAAGGTTTGTAAGGTGCCGTCGGCGCTAAGGTCATCGCGCAGCGCGGAGCATTTCCGGAACACGCAGAGGTTGTTTTGCAAGTGAATCCCGTAGAAACGAAAGAATGCCAATGTGGGAATTTAATAGTGCTCGCAAATTCTTACCTTGAAGACCTCGTGGCATTCGTTGAGCGATTTTAGTCGATAAATTGCCCTGGGAGAGCCCCGACCTAGCAAGGCAAAGAACGCGGCCATGTTGGTAAAAGAGATCAAAATGCGCATGCGCGCGGCATTTATATACGCGAAATAAATGTGGAAGATAGTACAATTTAAAAATTGGTTTAATTAGTGGAGGTGAAAATTAAAGATGTCTGCGTAAAAATGTGTTCACTAAATCTTTTTTTGTTTCGAACATGAGTTTCGTCTGCTATCGGTAGAGTCCGTTTTGGTTTCGACACCGCCAAACGCCAAACTTTCGGAACTGTGCGTTTAGAACAACAAACTGAGGTATACTATTTCAATTTTACTGTTTTTATGTGAATGATCGGTGCCTTGTGACCCGACAAGTTCTATTGCACAAGTAAATAACATAATTTGTTCATTTGTAGCAGTTATCGGTGTCCCGCAGTGTTCTTTGGCATCGGCTTTTCCTGCTTCGAGAAAAAGAACAAGGTGTGGGCCTCTAAACATTTTAAACAACTTATACATAACGTAAGCGTAGCTGCAACTTTTACACGTCAATCAGTTAAGCAAAGAAAATATACTTATATAATCTCTGTTCAATTTAGAATTGGACTCTTCGATGACTTGAGTGTTGGAAACGCATTGAGCAAACTTTGAGAACTCTCACGACTGTTTTGTTTAAAATAATAATACGCCTTTATATACTCAGTGTTCACAAGCAATAAACCAGGTTTATGAAAGAGAATTTGTAAATAAAACAAAGTATTTCAACATATTTCTAAATACGACAATGTGGTACCAGCAACTCCGGCTACTTTTCGTTCCGGGTCCTGAGGCGCCAAAATCAAAAGGGGCTTTTGCGCTCCAACCCATGATGAATACCACATTCAGTCGACGCACGCTCGACTGCTTCGAGCGTTGCTGTTCAATCAAAATTAACTACAAACATATGTTCCTGGCTACAGTAAGTTTTTTTTTATATATATTTTGGTTGGTTTGTTGTAAGGCATTCTAACAGTCTGGGGAATTCTGCAAGCGATTTTGATCAAGCTCGCGGCGTGGGTTTTCGCTACACACGCTACAAAGTTGCGGCCCGCTGAGGGGGCGCTACAGTTTATTTTGGATTTATAGTTGGATTGATGTTTATTGGTGGCATCGTCCCAAAGATTTTATACGCTTACACGTCCGAGCTTTAACTTAAGCATGAAACAGATCTGAGCAAAATACTTGCCAAAGTCAACGTCGGGCGCGTTCGCAGACGTCCGAGTTAGCGACGCTATTTACTTGTGGCGCCATCTCCCGATAGGTGCAGCGGGCAGGCAACAGAGTGTGTCATCTGCGTCGGCGTCGGCGTCGGCGACGCCGCTCCAAAAGCGGCCACGTGATCTGGAGCCGCTTATACACAATAGACCCTTTCCGAAATTCAGTCTGGCCACTTTGATCACTATCATCATCTGTGGAACGGCATCTGTGCCATACCAATGGCGGCCTTCTTGTGACTGATAAAGGAAGACGTTGAAGATGCTCCTTAGCGAATGTTGCGAGGCCTGTACATTTGGGGGGTCAGTACGACGCGATGTAGGTCGCGTCGTACGGGTCAGTACGACGGGTCAATACTGACGGGTCAATACTGACGGGTCAGTACGACGCGACGACGGGACGAACACAAGAGCAACGTAAGCGTTTATTTCTAATAACTCAGATTCAGTCAATCTGTGGGCGGTACACAATAGGCTTTGAAGCACTTTGGTGTATAGACGTTTCTCGAGGCATCTGAGTGGGTTGTAGCTTTGTTCAGAATGCGGGTTCTTGGTCACCATCGAACTGAAAGTGATTGAGAAAGAACTCACACTGAACAATTCCTCGCGTGCCGTTGACTTGCGAAAATGACGGTGCCGATACAAGTTAATTTCCGCCATTGATATGGCAAAACCTAAACTGCTTTACAAACCACCAGATGGCACTGAATTTCAGAAAGGGTCTATTGCAAGCAAGGACACTGGCCGCCGCCATGTCTCTGCTCGTTCGGACAAGCCCGTGCAATTGCAAGCTTGCCAAAGCTATGTTCCCGAGCAAGCTGCGCGTGCTTGCACTCATGGGGCACCACTCGGGGCGGCATGCTTGCAATAGACCCTTTCCGAAATTCAGTGCCATCTGGTGGTTCGTAAAGCAGTTTAGGTTTTGCCCTATCAATGGCGGAGATGAACTTGTATCGCCACCGTCACTTCCCCAAGTCAACGGCACGCGAGGAATCGTTCAGTGTGAGTTCTTTCTTGATCACTTTCAGTTCGATGGTGACCAAGAACCTGCATTCAGAACAAAGCTCCAACCCACTCAGATGCCTCGAGAAAATTCTATACACCAAAGGGCTTTAAAGCCAATTGTGTGCCGCCCACAGATTGACTGAATCTGAGTTATTAGAAGTAAACGCTTACGTAGCTCTTGTGTTCCATTCCTACGTCGCGTCGTGCTGACCCCCCGAATATGCAGGCCTCGCATCATCCGCTTAGGAGCATCTTCAACGTCTTCCTTTATCAGTCACTAGAAGGCCGCCATTCGTATGGCACAAATGCCGTTCTACAGATGATGATAGTGATCACAGTGGCCAGACTGAATTTCTGGAAGGGTCTAATAGACCCTTCCAGAAATTCCAATATTTTTAACATAGCCACGCGCTGGGGTTGGCAGAGCACAGGGCGCGCGCTGAGTTACACGCATTGTTAAGGTTCGGCTATTCTCGTCACCTAAGCGATTGGGCACGAGCCACCCTATGAATGCATGTCGAGCCATTGAGTGTCACGAGCCAAAATCGAATGCGTAGTCTTCGTGTCCACTCAAGGAGGTCCTTGTGTCCACTGCATGAGCAGCGTTTAAATATCGTCGCAGCCGGGATTCCATAACTTGATGACGCACTCCTGGGGATCGCATTGTTGTCATTGTCCCCACAGCTCCGTCATCAAGTTTTGCGAAGGAGAAACGGAAAGAAAAGGTCCGCTTTATCCTTGGAATTCCATCGCAACGAAGACGCTTCTTGGTCAGTGGGGTTGTGTTCGAGCATTCTTGGGACCCACTACAGTGCCAGTATAGATGTTGTAAAGCGAGAAACTTTACTACCCAATATTGTTGCACAGCCCCTTGGCACATTAGTTTGACTAGGACCGGCTGCGCAGCGGGTTGTATAAGCCGTCGCGAGAGGCTTCAAAACATGTCTTGCCTCGGTGAGTTGTGGTCAAACTCAAATGTGTGAACACAAACGGGCCTTTACATGAACAGACCCAAATGGCTTCTTTAAAACGTACTGCCCAAAATTTTTAATGTTATATTACAATTTCACTGGCTATATATTAAATATTTTAGCCTCTAACTAAATGGATTGACCCATAAAGTACTCCATCAATTGCCCGGTTAAATTTTTTTAGTCGATACTCAATTCTCGAGCGTATTAGGTCATGGTGTTTCGCCTTTTTATTCTTCTGGCGAGTTATTTTATGTACCGAGGTTTGGTACTGCCGCCACCCATTCCGTAATTATTTTTGTCGACACAACAAGCTTGTTTTTTTTTTTTTTTTTTTTTTTTTCGAGGTCTAAACAGGAAGGAGACATCGAGGCAATATGATATACACTCACTACAAAATAAAAACCACAAAAAGTTTTTTTTTTTTTTATCGTACCGTTTAGCGCAGCTTGAGTTTTCTACATTGAATAACATTTCCGCGTCTCGAGAGCCTTGAGCGCACACGCGCAGGCAGAGCACGACAGAGGGCGACGATAGACCAATTGGTCTATCGATAGATCAATTGGTCTATTGTTTGTCAATTCAGCGTGTTAACAAGCTGAACTGACAAACAAGACCGCATTTTCTCACACCACGAGTGCGCGTGCGCCCCGTCTATAGACCATATAGCCTCATTGGCTGCGGAGTGAAGACGACTCGCTACGCCCCGCGTTTCTTACGTATTCGGTGACCCTGTGGTAAGGGTCTCCAAACTTTTTTTGGCTAAAGCGGGTTTCACATGCAGCGGTTTTGGCCCTAGAGCGGCGCGATTTCTGCCGTCGCGGCGCTCTGGCCAGCACCAGCGGTTGAGCGGCACGAGCGCCGCGACGGCAGAAATAGACCCTTTCCGAAATTCAGTGCCATCTGGTGGTTTGTAAAGCAGTCTAGGTTTTGCCATAACAATGGCGGAAATAAACTTGTATCGGCACCGTCACTTTCGCAAGTCAACGGCATGCGAGGAATTGTTCAGTGTGAGTTCTTTCTCAATCACTCTCAGTTCGATGGTGACCAAGAACCCGCATTCTGAACAAAGCTACAACGCACTCGGATGCCTCGAGAAAATTCTAATACACCAAAGTGCTTCAAAGCCGATTGTGTACCGCCCACAGATTGACTGAATCTGAGTTATTAGAAATAAACGCTTACGTAGCTCTTGTGTTCGTCCCGTCGTCGCGTCGTACTGAACCGTCAGTATTGACCCGTCGTACTGACCCGTACGACGCGACCTACATCGCGTCGTACTGACCCCCTGAATGTACAGGCCTCGCAACATTCGCTTAGGAGCATCTTCAACGTCTTCCTTTATCAGTCACTAGAAGGCCGCCATTCGTATGGCACAGATGCCGTTCCACAGATGATGATAGTGATCAAAGTGGCCAGACTGAATTTCGGAAAGGGTCTATTGCGCCGCTCTAGGGCCAAAACCGCTGCATGTGAAACCCGCTTAAGGGGCCGGATCGGAGATCTGTCGCTGTCTCGAGGGCCGGAAAATAAATAAGCAAATGTAAATCGAGAAGCACTAAATTAATCATTCTAGAGAAGCAAATAAATAGGAAATTGAAAGTCATAGTGAAAATAAAAAGAAGAATCTAAGGTTAATGAATACATAAACTTTATTCTTGAAAACCAATACCTATACTCGTTTTAACCTCAAAAACCGCACTAAAAAAAAAAAAAAAAGAAGACCGATTTTACGCGGTGCATTACTAATTTCCCCATTTATGTAGAGAATTAAGATATATGTAGATGTGTCTTAGATAAGACTTATGTTATCTCGTCAAGACGTGCATATTTCAAACTTTTTCCTCCAGCAACCAAATCTTGTAAGAACTACATCGCGCGGCGTATAAACAATACGCAAAACTTCCTTTTTTTTTTCTTCTTTAAAGTGCAAACGAGTATAGCTAATCATAAGATTACGCGAAAATTGGGACCCGGAAATCTCACGACGCATACTTAGCGTGTTCACAATTGGCAGAAGACGAAAGAGAATAGTAGAAGGAATGCTGGCTATATGCGATAGATATGACACAGGACACTAAGCAGGATATAAAGAGGAACGAAAGATAATTTTAACCTACGTCGTTACCCAAATATGAAACAAATAGTGATGCTGGTAATGATATGTTATAATGAGAGGGCACGCCTAATGTTATATTTGTTTGAAGGAAGTGGGTTGGGGGGATGTAGTCAGTTACAGGTTAAAAAAAAAAAAAAGGTTTTCGAGGGGAAAGGAAGGCTGAGGAGGAGGAAGCAGACGGAACGTTGGAAAGAGGAGGGGGTTTCCTTCTCTCCTCTACAGCATTCCGATTGCTTTCTCCTCTTCAGCCCTCCTTTCCTTCGAATACTTTTCTTAGCCTGGGCGAATTTGTCACCAAGTGTCTTTGTTTACGCGGTTGGTGCGTGTTGTGGCGCCGTTTTTATTGCGCGTGTTTATTTTTGCATCGCGGTAGCAGCGAGCTTGCCAGAAGCGGGCCGCGTGCCGGGCTTCGTCGGAAGGACCGGTTGGAAGATCTTTGCGGGCCGGGGTTTGGAGACCCCTGCTCTATGGTATAGGCCGTTTTCTTTTCGTGGAGGCCACCATGTTAAATTTTGACGGATAGCTGAGTTGGGGAAAAATAGCATATTACGTAATTTGCCGAATGGAAGGAGTTAGAATTCAAGGTGTTCGTACCAGTAGTTCTACATTTTTTATGGCAATAATGTAATTTTTAATGCAGCTTTGTTTAAACTATCCCTTGTATTTTTTGTCACCCAACTAAACTACGTCATATTTTAACATGGCAACTGTACCACGAAAACGGTCTATGGTGCCTCTGAACCTGGTGACAGCAGACGGCTATACTTTGGAGCTGAACGTTGACCTTGGTTCCTGACCCAAATGAATTCTAGCGTGATTTCTCTTCTCATCAGCACTTTCACTTTCTTTTTTTTTTTTTTTTCGTTGAGTTTGTACACCCGGTCATCCGATCTTCGTTTGAATCGTCTCGAGTTGGAGAGTCGGTCGGGCGAGCCTAATGATTCCCGAACGCTAATTACGCGGATTCACAAAATGATGAATCGTTTTTTTTTTTTTTTTTTTTTTAACGATTAGAAAACGCGGGGACAGTTGAATACCGACCAAGTAAAGAAACCAATCACGAAAAAAAACAAAAGAGAGAAAGAGGACCACCTCGAGCGTGATGAGCGCCCACGAGTCCAGAACCCCGTCCCTTTTTTTCCACGTGTTTTTTCTGGTTTTATTTGTACCATTGTCACAAATCGTCACCACTAAGCTTCCAGTGACGGTATTTAGCAGAAAGAAAAGCAACACAATCCCATAAATTGCGGAAGACAATTCGGATCGAAACGGAGGACAGCAGTCTTCTCAAATCGCGTAGAAGCACAACTGCAACGATGCGCACGCGAACAGTTGTACTAATTATACCTAGATCTCGTGAAATGAGCATTTACGACATCTTCGTAGTACCTAGTTTTGACAAATTGTTTTTTTTTTTTTGTTGTACGTATGATGGTGACCAATTAAACGTGAATTACGAAAGAGCCGCACGGTCTTGAGAACTGCACGCGAGTCTAAGCACAGAGCTCTTAAAAGCGCTTGACTGAGTGACATCACGCATGCGAGGACGGGCGACTCCCTTGGGTCGAGCGTGACCGACACGTATTTGTCTTCGAAAGACAATCGTACCAACGTCTTCTTGATCGTCGTCCAGGATGTTTGCGTGCACTCCCTGTAAGGTGACTCCGCACACTTATGTCGTTCGTTTTCCTGCCGCCATATAGAAACATGTATTAATGCTCACGCGCATTTCTCTCTTGGATGAAGGGAGGGCTGCATACGACTGAGCACTTATGATTGGGCGGTGACTCGCGACACCCAACCGATGCTTTATTGTTATTTTTTATAAGTATTTGCGTTGTGTCTACATTTTGATAGTTAGTCGGCCCCAATAGCCGTCTGGCATCTCCTCTGTAGATGAAAAATTTTGCCAGTGCATTCCATACTACACTTGCTAAATTTCTCACACTGCACTGGCTAAACTTCTCACACTGCACTGGCTTCAATTCTCATACGGCACTGGCTAGATTTCTTATTTCCATACTTGCACTGGCTAAAATTTTCATACTGCATTTGCCTGAAATTTATCTAGTGCAGTATACTTCTCTGGCTAGATTTCTCATCTACCAGATGAACATCGTACTTGTGTTAAGGGACTTCAGTCTATTAGTCGTATACGACTGCTGGCCAGGGGTCTTTAACGTGCATCACGCAGTAGAGATGCGCACGGTTTGTTACAAGGTCAAATTGATACGCTTCGACGAGGATGCCTTCCCTCGGAATAAAGGCGGATTTTGATTTTCCCGCGCCTAGCTGAAAAGTCTCGTGGGCGAAAAGGTGTGAGTGCGGCGACATCCACGAGATGGCGCGCTCGCTGCGTGATTCGAGCAGAGGCCACGGTGGCAGAGGCGAGTGGTTAGAAGCCCCTTCCAGCTATCGGAAACAGTAGGTTTTTCAGGGTGTCACTTACGAGTCACTGTGTCCGCCAAGTATAATTTGTTACGGTGATGGCTGTAATCTGAACTTCCGAAAAGGGCACGAGTCGATGTTTTGCTGAGTCACACGTGGAACTTCTATGAAAACCGTGGACTGTCGGAATGAACCTTCAAGATCGAAGGATTAGTCACGCGTAAACGTGGCCCTTGCACGTTCATCTGCCAGATTACAGCCGCCATTGCTGACCTTCTCTTATCTTACCGAGATGCAGAGTCATTGGAAAGGGCGTTAACGAGCCTCCACAAGCGCCAGTGCGGGGGAGAAGGACTTAATAGAACCTAAAATGTCAATGACCTGCCCTGCTATGGTAATGATGAAGTGAAGTCCAGGCAATAAGAGGAGACAAAAACTGAAGGTTGGTTATGGCGGCGCCCATGCACAGCTGCTTAAAAGCGTCTATAGATTAATACGAACATTGCTTCTGCAAAGGAAAAAAAAAATGATTAGAAGAAAACGGAGATAGCTGCTTCGCCTTTAGCGCGTACGAGAGTGCCACATGCAGGGGAACAAATATATCTGTGCTGTAAAGTAACAGTTCGGTCAATCCAGTACGCCTGCCAGCCTCGGCTCGGGGCCGTTTTTGCATTTCATTTGTCATTTTTTTTTACTCTCTTATTGGCTTCTTGTTTCTCACGGAGTCGGTTTCTCATTCCTCGCGTGCGCACGTGCGCAGATGGGACAGCAGAGGGGGAGAACTCCCATCTCTCTCTCTATCTTTTTATCTCTCTCTCTTTTTCTCTCTCTTTCTCTTATTTTAACTTTCTTTCGCATTTGTCCCCTGTCCCCTCGTGCGCGCGTCAGCGCCGTACGTTGCGTTGCTCCGGGATCGGGACCTCCCGCACGGCTCCTTAGCACGCGTGTCCTACGACACATCCTTGTCGGTCCTGGACCTCTGGGACGTGGCCCCTCCTGCCAGAAAATGGGGGAGAAAGGCGGGAGAAAGGGAAGTGGAGGGGATTCGATAGAGAAGTGCCGCCCAATTGTTCCCCCTAAATCCCTGGAAATCTCTCCAGCCGATAACTGCCCACAGGGCTTTCCTATTCTATCTGTGTGTGTGTGTGTGTGTGTGTTTTTCAAGCCGTGTATTGAGTTTGTTCTATATTCCTTTTCACCGTCATTTTTTTTTTGTTAATTTTATTTTCATGTTTTGTTGTATTTGTTTGACGTCCCGAGCTGCCCTCTCTCACTTCTCCGTTTGAGTCTGGTCGGCTTACGTTTCAGTCCTTTATCGCGTGAATAGATTTACGTGAGTGTCTATTAACGAGGCGAACTATGATTTTATTTTTTGCATACAAACTAAGAGCAAAAAGAAGAAACCTCGGCGAATTACGTTATACATGTTAGACGCTTCGCGCTTGTTTTCTTGCCACGCTTTACGTGAGCTCATTGGCTGCACAGCAACAATCACTATATCCGCCTCAAGTTTATTTGTAAGATGTAGGCCAACATCGGATGAATTAAAAAGGAAATTATGAATCTTGGGGGCAGCGTCATTTTAATATTTTCACTCGAAGCGGAGTTATACGTTGATTTATTTATCCCAAGGTCGAAGCAATACAGCAAGGGGTGGGTTAAAACAATAACGAAAACATTAAACGTATTGGAAGGATCATACAAAATAATTAGAAATGTTAGTTTTGAACAAGTCGGTGTCGGTGATGGCAAGTCGATGGAGGCGGGCAGACGGTCCCTGTCGGTAGAAATCTTCCGGGCGAAGGAACTGTAATGCAAATCGGTGCAGCTTAAAAGTGAACTCCGGCGAAATTTTGATAGACGCTGATTTGCCTCAAAATTGGGTCAACATATGATTTGTCGCATCTGAACTATAGTCACCCAAATTAAAAGTCGCCATAATGCTTTTTTTTTTTTTCGAAGTTATTGAGTTTCGAGATTTGGTCTGAGGGGCTGAGAGGCTCTACCAACGACTCCGAAAACGTGTGTCACATGTCGTAATATGGGGACAGTACAGCCTGTTTCTGGTGTGTTACAGTAAGTTTCATGACGTGAAATGATTGTTGGAAAAGCTCACGTACACCAGCAAAACAAACAAACATACATAAAAGACGCGCAAAATACTGTACTTGTTGTGGACTGCCTGCTCGACTTGCATGTTAAACAGCGTGTGGCGTCATTCCACTGTAGAGCGCCGAAACATTGGAATGCTGGTTTTGGCATAACCTCAATTCGCCATTTTCTGAATAAATATTTTTTTGCTTGTTTAGAAATACTTAAAAGATTGCCCAGAAATGTAAAACCTGGGTATTCCATAAGTGTGTTTAAAATGGGTGGCTTAAAAAAAAAAAAAAAAGAAATCGCGGGAGCTCTGTTGCCGTTGCGTGATGAAGTGTAAAATGGTGACAGTAAGAAAGAGGCGCTGAGGGTTGGGTGAAGATATGGTTAAACCTCATGCAATAATCAAAGACGATAAATATTACGGCGCAAATTAAACGTCAGGTGAGTTTATATAGCTTTCGTGGAACTAAAACTGGCAGTACGGAAATAATTCGAAGAAATAAAGCACACAAGAGGATTTCAGGTGGTTTAATATACGTTAAGAATGAGCGAGTTGGTCTTAAGGCCCCAAATCGATTATGAATACTCAAGTTTGGATCTTGTGTTGATTTTAAATACTATTCAAATGGCGATTCAAGCAAAATTTATGAAAAAAGGGGGGGGGGGGGGTATAATGGACACTGTGGCGAAGATACAGAAACAAAACAAAACGCGGCAGATGACGTTTGGATTATTTAGACATTATAACGTGGCTGGCCAAACTAGTTATACGATTAAGTCAGAAACTCGTGAGAAGCCGCATCGTACTCCCACTACATTCCCGGTTCACTTCCAAGAGTGTCATTTTCCCAACTCCCCGACATTTGGAGTTCATTAGATTCATTTTGCTCTCCGATAACTATATCCGATAACAACACGCTGTAAGCGCAAATGTATCGGCAGGACATCAAGTATCGTCATATTGATGAAAAAAACAACCTTCTGAATCTACTAAACCACACAGGCAAAACACACAAAAAAAAACAAAAAAAAAAACACGACGAGTCATTCTGGATTTATGAGTTGTGTCTGACATTCTGCAGAAGAAAGCCACTGCGCAATAGACTGATGGTACCGATCACACAGCGTCAAAGACGTCCTAACATGGTGTTTTTGTAAGTGTTCTATCATCGCTGAACCAATCATAAAGAAAAAAGGCTTAGTGACTTGCACTTTTCAAGCTGCTTGATTGGTCCCATTACCTCGTAGCGTCGCCTGCGTCTGAGCTCAAGCTAAAACAAAGTACTGTATGTAGGAGTCAGTGCGCGGAAAGGGCGATCATTGGTATGATCTTTTGACACCTCACGCAATCCCGTTCGCGTCTTTCTGCTCCTCCGTTCCTTGTCCCACCCTCCTCCCCTCCAGCCGTGAGTCAGCACTTCCCGTGCTCCTCCACGTAGCATGCTCCCTGGGAAACCTCGTGACTCACGCACGCTCACGACGTGGAGCAGCGAGGTGGGGACGGGACGGCGCCTTCGGGACAGACGGCGCGTGAGGCCCTTCTCTCCTAAGGTTCCGAATGGGGAGCTACGTGGGCTCCCCAGCCCCGAGTCCGGGGAAGAGGGAAAAGAGCGAGCTGCTTGTGGGACGCTCTCTACGCCCCGGAGGGGTGGGGTGAGGGGAGTCTCTGCTCTTTGTCGCGGAGGGGGTCGGCTGCTTCTCCACACTCCTCCAGGGGTCCCGAACCAGGGTTCGGGGGGCCGACGGAGGTGGGGAGGCAGCCTGGAGATCTGGGAAAACGGGAGAGGGCGGGATGGGGATAAATAGGGAAGGGACAAGAGGGAAGGATGAATTGTCTCCTGTAGTGCGCCCCGTCTTTTTCTTTTCTTGTTTTATTTTTGGGTAGATATTGTCTCTTTTTTGCATAAGTGTTACATTTAAGAGAATAAACAAATTTCTTTCTTTACCTCTCTCTACTTTATACTTTTTTCTTAAGTGGAGACTCTCAATGCTTAAAAGAAAGGCAGGAACGAGCAGAAATATGGACAATATATCTCCACGGCGCCTTGACCCAATAACACCAGAAGGCAAGGCCCGCTTCATTCTCTTTGACGTCATCGCCTCGTTACTATAAGTCACTGCCAAGGTAAGGACGGCTGGAAGGGCTACCTTCGATGACGCTTCGGGGTTTCGTGAGCATCGAGCGTACACGCACAGTCAAAGTACAACGAAAGGCAACGAGCGAGCGCTGAAGGCGAAGCATGCTAGAGGGAGACGCCGTGGCGCCCTCCTATGGTTCCCCCTTGTGACGTCATTACCTTGCAAACAACAAGTTCGATGGTGTTTGTAAATAGCATGGTGGAAGCTTGAAATCATTGCGCTCTCAAAGGAACACTGCCAACACCGTCAAAATTAAAGTTCTTTCATTCCTCTTATTTCCGTCGATGATAAATCCTTTTCTGACGTCATGGTCAGCGTTCGGCCAATCGTGGAAGGCCGACCACAGCGACGCTTGTGTTCGCTCTCGGGGCTTATAGTCCGTTAGCCCCTAAGGTGAGACTAGAAGCTCCGCCTTCAGTGCGAGCTCGCTGGCTTCCGCAGTATTTTGGTTGCTCGTGCCTTCACACTTGTGTTAGCAAGGGCAGAAAGCTCGCGCTGAAGGCGGAGCTTCTATACCTGTTTTCACCTCAAGAACCGAAGTAAAACAAGTCCGGCTCCTCGAGGAATATTACTAATTTCCCCCTTTATGTGGATAATGAAGACATATGTAGGTGAATTTTAGATTAGATATATGTTATCTTATCAAGACGTACACGTTCCAAACGTCAAAAGCATCGCTTTTTCCTCCAACAACCGAATCTTGTAAGTACTATTTCGCGCCGCGTAGGAACAATGCGCAAAACGTACTTTTTTCTTGAGGTGAAAACAGGTATTGGCGACGTGACCGATCGAAAGCGTCGCGGTGGTCGGCCCTCCACGATTGGTCGAATGCTGACTTTGACGTCAGCAAAGGATTCCTCATCGACGGAAATAAGAGTAATGTAAGAACTTCGATTTTGACGGTGTTGGCAGTATTGGTTTAAAAGCGCAATGATTTCCAGCTTCCCCCATGCTAATTACAAGCACCATCGAACTTGTTGTTCACAGGGTAATGACGTCACGAAAGGTAACCATAGGAGGCGCCACCCAAACATCTCGCCGCTTATAGTCTGTGGGGGACGATGAGCAGCACTGCACGTAGAAGAGGGACGGCGCCGGGAGAGAAGAAGAAGAAGGGGCAAGGCTCGTGGTGTGTGCGCGAGAACAGAGAGTTCCAAGGGCGGTGGACGAACAGAAGAGCCGGTGCCGAGACAGCCACCTCAACAGACGACCTGAACCACAAGGCAGTCTTGGCCTTCCGCAGCATCCCACGCACAACTTGAGTATCGATAAAGTGTTTCTCCATGATAGCGCTTCCAGTGTGACTTCCTCGGAGCGAGTAGAACTCGGCCTGATTGGGCGATATTGATAGGCGACCCACAAGTCTAAGCGTGAACAGAGTATAGAGTGGATTCTTGCGTAATCGTCTAGCACTTGAGATGGTCCCTGACGCCCTCACGGTTTGCAAGGAGCGCAATGCCCAAACTGTATGCCGAGGGTGCTGGTGTCGCGTCTGCCGCTTTGCGCCGTGCTTCCGCCGAGCTTCATCACGCTTGCACAGGTTTGGTGCTGGTCGGAGGGAACCGTTCGCGGACGTATTGCGCGGTCCTTATTCTTGTATTGTAGGAAGTCGGACCGTGAATACTGTCGTCTAGTCGCAGTGTGTGACGTACATCTTTCCATTCTATTATACAACCCCAGACTCTTGATTTATTTTTTTTTTCTATTTGCATTTCTAGCTACTTCATTGGCAAGCACGACACTTGCTTTCTAGGTGATATGGCTTGAATCACAAGGTAAACTTTTTCTCACCTACAATAGTGAACAACATTGTTTTTTCTCGGAAAGATTTTTTTATTTACGTTTAACGAATAGTCAATAATATTCTTTGTTGATGTAGGTGCGCCTAAATGCTGCTTTGTTCGCTTCCTGGGGTTGAATGTTGCATTACCGGTGGGTTTTATTTCGTCTTCTAGTTGCCCTTTTTTCACATTGTAGCCGCTATTAATCCTGCTGCATTTTTTTTTTCAAAAAGCACGTTAGATGAGTATGGTTTCCTGGAATTTCTTCTTGAAATACGAATATTTTGCAAGCAATTAGAAAGTTATTAGGTGCACGGAACTTAGCGGAGTATCTTCAAAAGGGGATTATCCGCGAACACCCTGTGATAAAGCAGCGCCAGCTTTCTGAGAAATTCAAAGTAGCACCAATTCTCAAGATAAACAGGCTCAGAGGAGGCCTCTTTAATCAGTACAGTCCAGGGCAACCCAGGTGGACGTCCCACCTGGTCGATAGGAACATTGTTTGGGCGAGCCGCACGAACCCTCGACTGTGGCCATCGAAACTTCCAAGATAATGTTTTGAAGGCGTCAGATTTTATCCTTGCTATTAACTGCCTAGAGTAAAGCATGGTGGATAGAGCGTCGCGGCATGGGGCTGCTTCCCTGCTCGTGGTCAGCGGAACTAATTTCTTTGTCTGCCTAATAAACCAATATTTTTTCTCTCTCTGCTCGTGGCGCTGGTCTTCTTCACCGGATTCGTGAAGTAATGACAAAGGAAGTCTATCAGCGAACCCTTGAGAACGCCATGCTTCCCTGAGCGCGGAGAAATTTCGGCCATGGCTACGTATTCCTGAGGAAAATGACTCCAAGCACTCATCAAAGCCTCTCAAAAATAGGTTCAGGAAAAGACGAGAACACCTAAACGAGTCGCGTTCTCCTGAGCTTTACCCAATCGAGAATCTTTGGGAAGAGTTGAACCGCCGCCTGGAGGAAAAGAAATCCAGCAACACTGACCAGAAGTTCGACCAACTGCAGCACGAATGGGCGAACCTCAACCAGATGGTCATCAACAATTTTCCGGACTTCATGGCTTATGATTGCCGAGCGGTGATCGATATTAAGTGCTTCCGTACGAAGTATTGATCAGCCTAAGTTCATCCCTGGGGATACAGTTTAAGACGGTGTCCTATATTGTCACAACACTCAGGTATCGACAATGTTCCGTTGCGCTACTGACACCTGTTTTCCTATAAATGTTTATTAAAAAAATATATTTTCATTTATATTTTAGTAAGCACCAATTCATAACATATAAATAGGTTAATAAAGCGTTACGTTACAATTTATATGCATGTATTTCAGAAAAAAAATTACCCAAGTTAAACAAAAATATAATATATTTTTGTTCACTACCGCATGGCTACCAGCAAGGTATTGTTTGTTTTTCTAACGCACATGCAGAAAATTTAGGCCCCAATAGTCACACACTGCCCCTTCTTTGACAAAGAGTCAGTCATATATACGCGTCAGTGTCGGCTTCTAACTAGTAGATAAACCGTTTGTGCTCCGCATATGGGCCGCAGAGGTCTCACGAGTTCAGGTACGTTTGGGTCAAGCACGATCCTAACAAACGCCGCCGGTCAGTCGTACGTAGTGTAGAGTCACCTCCACCCAACGCCCCGAAAACCTTGACAACATTTGCCCGTGTACATAGATTCGGGCACGACGAATTCACTCCATTCGACAGATTGGTACGTTTCGACGCTCGTACGAGCCTTGTCCCTCCCTAAAATCACAATCCCCCTGCTCATACATCATTAAAAAAAAAAAAAAAGAGATACCTTAAAGGTATATCCGCATTCCGAGAACCTCCTGAGCTTGTGTCTTTAAAATCACCCTTTATTGTGGTATAAACCCTCAGCCCCAAATGAAAAAAGAAAAAGAGTAATAAAAGGAAGACACGATTTCGATCGTAAAATTGCGCATAAATAGACGAGGTACGGAGGCCATCCTCAAGCTCCAAAGCTTGAATCGCGGGGGAAAGGGGGGGGGGGGGGGTGGACAATGAGAGCTTCGAAGCCAACCTTTTCCCCCTTTACTTCTGTCCTCCGCAAGGTGTTAATAATTCAGAGCGCATCAAACTGCGCGCTTGCTTCCCCTTACGATGGAGGATGGTGGATGCCACGAGCCATCCCAACCAATCCACCACTTTTAACGCATCACGAGCCATACGTGCTTTTAGCGTTGCTACGCCCCTTCCGAAGGCCACGTGACGCTCGCGCGGCATTGGATTGGCTCCCGACGGCTCTCATAAGGTCTGTCCACGGTCCATCGTATGAGGTGAAAAAAAGTACAACCGCCCGTGTTTTTCGCTGCCCCCAATCGGTGCTCGGTTCGCTGTGTCGGTTCACGGATGAGTAAGAAGAGATGGAACTCTCGCCCGCGGAACACGTGC
This sequence comes from Ixodes persulcatus, assembly GCA_013358835.2. Taxonomy (NCBI): domain Eukaryota; kingdom Metazoa; phylum Arthropoda; class Arachnida; order Ixodida; family Ixodidae; genus Ixodes; species Ixodes persulcatus. The sequence goes on from JABSTQ010009124.1 coordinate 216,627, forward strand.
TTTTTGTGATGGGAACGGCGGAGAAGTGGGGCCGGGAGAAGAGGAGGAGGGGTGGCAAGGCTTCCCTGTCTGCTCGCTTGTCAGATGGGGTGGGCTGCTTGTCTCGATTGTCCGCGAACAGGTCGGAATTTATGGCTTTTCATTAGGTCTCCCGCTGCTATCCGTTGCCGCTGCGGCAGCTGCTTCTGCTGCTGATGTTGCTGGAACCGATCCGGCGCGCGCCTACGTTGACGCTAATCGACGCCGATCTGCGCCACGTCGGTTTGTATCGCCATTGTTGTTTACAAAGTCTGAAAGGGCAAAATTAAGAATAAAGCAAAGTGGCCTGTGTGTAATGTATAGTCACAAAAACGATGCGACATGACGACTGGTTGTCCTCAGACACAACTAAAAAAAAAAAAAAAAATAGACGTACCGTATATCTTGGGGATAAAGTGCGGCAGAAAGACGTAGATATTTATTTCCTGATAATTAAAGAACTATAATTAATAACCTGTACTACAGGTTTTACTTGAGCTTGTTGGTACATACTTTAATAGGGTCAGCTGAGCAGCAGACCCTATTCAATTAATAACCTGATTATTATTCTTTATTTAATTGCCTAAATCTGGCGGGAAAATGCAAAGAGCAAAAGTAAGGTATACTAAACGTCGAAACGTTCTGTTTTTGCCATAAACTTTTTCTGCGTAAAAAAATAAAAAGAAAATAATGTTTTTTTTTGGAGCTGATTAAAACACAAATTTACATCATAGCATTCATCTCCACAAGTTTATGCCCTGGATCCTTACAGCTATGGTTCAATCGATTCGTTGCACATTTTCTCAAGGTCCAGCTCCGTTTTCGTCCCATCAACGCTTATTTTCCTGCTTATACGAAAAACAGAAATTAAATTAAAACACAAAAAACCCTCACGACCCATGTTCCAATTTTATTACCCTTATTTATTCTTCCTCGTCTCTTACAGCACATTCCCAAATAACAGATAATAATTGCAACACATAAAGCTTACATAACGTAAGTATTTCAGTTTGCGTATATTGTATACTGACCTGCGCAGAGATAAACGTCAATTTCATTTCACATGCCAAAAATAAGTGCTGTATCTTTCGTTATGTACCGTGGAATTAAGAACGTGAAAAAAAATCTGAATATTTTAAACTTGTTTATAGTAACTACATTAAAAATGACTGCAGATCTTAATCAAAGAAGCAAGGATGTAGGACAGAAACGGGGGAGGCGGCGTTTTATTAGTTTCCTTGGTAAGAGGACTGTCTTCCATACTACAACTCGTCCTATACGGAGAGCAAGTTCGTCTGCTTCTTTTGCAGGGTTTGTGGTGACGTCGGAACCACGCCGAGCTTTGATTGGTTCTGATTGAAGTATGGTGGGCAGACATCAAGGCAGCTTGCTTTGAGGTCTACCCATTATCCTTACAATCAGAGCCAATCAGAGCTCGGCGTGGCTCTGACGTAACCACAACCCCTGCAAAAGAAGCAGACGACTTGCTCTCCGCATACCCGCCAATGCACCGAGGGTGGTTTTCGAAGTGGCTGTAAATGGCGTCACAAAAGCCTGAGTGTCACGCTGTCGGATGGGGCGATCCTGGCGGTTGGTCGGAGATATTCCGGCAAAAAAAGAACGAGCCAATGCGAGTGTCGCTGTTGTCGCGGCACCCCTTCAACTCCTGGCTGCCTGAACTTCCGCGGACTGTCGAACTGGAGAGCGACCTGCCGCAGAACAGGCGTCCGCTACATAGACCGCTGCTCCTGGGACACCGCCAGGATCGCGACCGGCGACGGCCTGACACTTCAGTGACGTCATCAGGCGGAGATCGAGGGACCACTTTTTTCTCTTTCGTCGCGGTAAACACACCACCAGTCGGAGACGCGATCCAGGCACCACACCACAACCACTAAGTGATCACCATGTCACGAGGAAAAACACAAACGTATTCTTTTGGAAGCTGGAAACGAAAGAAGTATTGATCATACGATGATAACCACGGATTACAGAAAAAGAAGATTCGTTTTCCGTCTGGGTGTGATCGACGGCGTTGGAACCGGTTGTGACTGCTTAAGACGAGAGAAGACACCGGCTCCATCTATCGGCTAGCCCCGGAACTCTTCCGATCTTTTGACCGTGTTTTGGTTTGACAGTGTTTGTGAGGTCATGTCTAGCCTTTATTCGTAAGAAAATGTCGCATCTAATATTGTGATAATTTTTCAAGCATATGGTAAAAGAATAACGCGTAAAATATACGCCGATGGAAAGTTTTCTACGATTATCCAATAAAAGGAGCTAGTTTTTTTTTAGGTTTTTTTTGTTGCTGTTGTAAGCGGGTATATGCGGTTGTAATGCAATTGATCTCGCTCAAACGCAAATGTGCGAAAGAGCCTTGATCGCGCCGCGTTGAATCAAGGTACGTCGTGGGCTCGGCTCCATAATAACGTTCAAACTGTTACAATATCTGGTGTTTTTAATAACCGGGGGATGAACAATGTGGCGCTACATACGTCGGAGGCACTAAAGTGCGCACGTGCGTCTGAATCAGGTGTCGGCATACAGGATGTTTGTCACTGGAAATTCGCGGGGTTCTCTCCCGCCCTCTCGACGGCCTCTCTGCTTTTGATTAGTTTTCGGCGGTGAACGCCGACCTTGACAGATTCAACCGTGTGTTTCGTGGCTTTCCGCCTTTTTAATTCGGAGTACGGCGAAAGGCTTCCGAGCAATTTTTCGTAGCGGTGCTAGTTATTAAACCGGACCTTTTCATGATCAGTTAGTCACAATTCAGAGAGAAAAAAAATTCTAACGACGAGTATTTGACATGGCTAAGTGCAGTGCTCGTTGTTTGCTGTTCTAGTTGTTTCAGTTAGACTTTCAGATAAGCCGTATCATTTCTGCGAAGGTTTTGTAAGAATAGACGTTTGACGGGCGGGTTATCTGGAGATGTCCAATAAACATTATAGTACATCGCAAAATTCTCCTCAATAATTTATCGTATATTATGCCTCAAAACGGGATCTTTCTTATATTTCGGAAGCTTATTGGCAAATTAGATTTGTCTGCAAATTGCAGAGAAGCTCATTTTGTCTGGGATGCAGGTCATGCTTTGCTAGTCCTGTTTGACACACACCGGGCCTTGTTGGCAACGTTTAATTTTCACGCTCGAGCAACTACACAATGACTACTCGGGTCGTCAAATTTCTGATTTTGTTGTGTCGGCTACCAGCGTTGGTGTTTATTCAAACACAGACCAAAGCGTTTGGGTCTGAGCTTGCATCCCAACAGACTTTTTAACTTTTGTTTTCAAAATCAATTCAAGTTACGCTACTTCGCAGTTCTTTGCGCAGGCAGTAACAGATACAGTTTCAACGACACGGCCGTTGGCTACCATCGTCCATACAGCTTACGCAAGGAGAACACATTCTCGGGACATTACCCGCTCTAGAGTATGCACGCGCACGCGAGGAGCACAGCCAGTCTGTCTTCTGCACTTTTCCCATTTCAAAGAGGACGGGGAAGGAACGGGGCTTGGGATGGCGGGGGTCCCGCATCTGCCGCTGGTCCCGGGAAACCCGAACCTTTGTGGCCCACTCCCCCTCCGATTCCTGCTTATCCTCTGAGGAACCCAACTGCGGGCCCCTTCCGAGCGTTCTTCTCCATCCTCCCCTCAATCCCTACTTCTCCTCTCCCCTTTAGCGCTATTCCTCGCTCCCTCCCGTTGCCATCCTCTCTCGTTACCCGCGGCTAATAAAGGTTGTAGCAAGGGGGAGTCTTGAAAGGGAGAGCGTGGCTCGCGCTCGTCAACCGTCGTACCCCCGCGCGCTTTTCCCTCGGCTTTTTCTCGAACGCGCCCGGTGTCTTTCTTTTGTCCAGCGTTTTGGGGGGTCCCGACCCTGTGGTCCCCCTGCCCCCCTCCGCCCGTCCCGGGACCGATTTGCCGCTAGGACTGAGTCATCCCGTTCTGGAGAAAGGAAGAAAAAAAAAAAAAAAAGGAGAAAGGGGGGGGGGGGGTGCACCACGCACCGGTATCGTAACGGTGTAGACAAGAGTCCCGTTACGTTACTGCCCTCGCCTCCCCTTTTCCCTTTCTCTTGCCCCAGTGTCTCACTCCTCCTTTTCCTCCTCTCTACTTGTATGTGGTTCTAGACGTTAGGCACGTCGGAAGGAACGCCTTATAATTTCGTCCCAGCTGCTACCCCTCGTGGTACTTTATTAGAAAATTGTTTTTTTTTTTTAACGCTGAAACTTTTTGTCGTGACATCGCAAACTAATTTTTAGACATTTCACAAATATACGAAAGAACAAAAAAAAAAATACGTGAGCGTGAAAAGCGTATTTAAATAAATGAATCACAAAATCGCTCATTTTCTGACATGCCATAAAAAAAAAAAGAAAAAGTGAGTTTCAGAAGCGCATTTTTCGTGAATGCATGCAGGGTGACGTCAAGAACAAATTGGACCCTAAATGAGTCGGAAACATTTGTGATTTCGCTTAGATAGCGAAACGTTTAGCTAGTGCGTAATTTAGTGGTCGGTTTTACCCTGTAAACTTGCGCGACAATGTATCCTTGAAGACAGACATCAAAATGAAATTCATAAAACTGTGCATGACAGATGCTGACACCGACGGCTGAGTCGGTGTCAACATGTGTTTCGTGTTGAGTTTTCCTGTTAAAAAATGGCACCACTTGGTATGAATACTAAAACAAGAAACAAACTCCACCATGGCGGTGCCTGACTGGGTTGTGATAACCTTAGTGTAACGTACCTTGTATCCGAATGCAAAGGTACACCGTGAACACGTAAAGTAAAACAAATAAAGAATTGTTTTAACATTTGCATGCAATTTGTTTGATTTTCCACAAAAACAACGCTCAAAGTTAGTTTTATTTATTTTTTAATGCACTTTTGATGAAAATGCGAGTTCGCTACGCGCAGGTGTCGATTTTTCCCGGTCGTTTTAAACGGTGACCGAGAATCGCTGACACCCTATATTGCTAAAGTTCGTATAGAGACCAACTCAACTCTCCGACGACAGGCCACTGCAGCGATGGCACAGCTGCAGGCACTGCGCATGCGCAGATGACTGGCCTCGGGCAAATCTGGTTTCTGCGCGCGCGCACTGACCACACCCGGCGTGGGCAAACGCGGGCTTGTTTGTAAACGGTGTGTTGGTGTAGAGGCACGCGGCAGCTAAGAAACGAGGGGCGTGGCTTATGTTTGCGGTTGTCCCTTGGTGATTGGCTTTTTTTTTTTTTACTTTCGTATCGGCTAATGCCGCACTCTGCCTGGATGCGGAGCGAAAATGAGATGCAGGGGACAACCTTTTCTTCGGTTTTCGGTGGTTATAAATGACGGGCAATAAATGGAGCAGGCCGGGCTCCTTACGTGTAGCGACCACCTTTGCGGTGACTGCTTAGGCGTAATTCGCACTGGCGGTCGAACCGAGTTCACGAGGCGGTTGTGAACGTGGTTGCTTAGAGATCCAGTGCGCCGTGAAACTGAGAGAGAGAGAGAGAGAGAGAGAGAGAGAGAGAGAGAAATGAAGAAACGAGAGCGAGCGCGTGGGGACGTCAGAACGCCGAAATCTGTTCAGAATGATCAGTGGGTAGACTTGAAGCTCGATGCCTTTGTCTCCATTGCACGCGAGCCAAATGAGTGAAATACGTGAAACCCGTGCCAAATACGTGAGCCAAATGCCGCACGCCGGCGTTCCGAGTTCTAACGCGTTCGACCAGTGCCGTGGAGCCAAACGCAGCCTTTTAATGCGAAAGCATTAACTGTCCCATGGAGCGAGCTGACGTCATCAGTTTGAAGCGCGAAAACGGCACCTAGTTTCCCTGATCCCAAAGGAGCGAAGTAAAGTTGATGGATTTCGCCTTCGGTTCCATTGGCTGGCGCGCGTCGACGGGGCTCCCATTAGCCGCTGCGCTCGTCAGTTTCCACGACCGCTCACCCCATAACGCTGCGTGCCCATCAGCGCGCCATAGGGATTTCCCCAGAAACTGAAATTAGGGGAGCGTCTTAATTTTTAGGGGGGAGGGGTGTGTTAAGGGGGGGGGGGGGGCATTGAGTATAGAGTAATCGTCCAAGGTCAGCGTGCCCAGGGGAGCACGCTGACCTGCGACGAAAAGTACGCAGCAGACGACAAAGGGAGCGGACGAGCGGCGTGCATGCTTTCGCATTCACAACTCATAAGAAGTGCTTAGGTGTAACTCGAGCTTTTTTCTCCACTGCACTTGTCGAGCGCGTTAGAACGCAGTACGCCGGAAGACGACAAGACGGGAGAGATTAGTTCTAATTCAGACATTGCGGCACAAGTTGAGAGCAGATTTTAGTGCTGATATGCTGGATTTTGGAGAGTAATCACGTGATATGAAACGACTTTCCTTGTTTTGAACCTACTCTAGTTTGTGCAATGAGATATAATTGATGAGGCCACTAAATATAGTTAGCATAGTCCAATTTAGATCTTATTAAAGGTTTGTACGCATTTAGTTTAACAGAACGTGGGGTGAGGTATAAGTTACGTTTAATATATCCCAAGGATTTACAAGCACTAGCCACAATAGAATTCATCATCATCATTTATTTTTCTCTGAGGGCCAGGGGCGTTATACAAAAGAGTGAACACTTAAAAAAGAAAACACAAATATTTTATAACAAAACACGCTGTAATCTAGTTATAGGTTATAAAGAACTAAGGTGATGGCTGCAGCAAATTTTATTAGTGTCAGTTATGGGTAAGAGAAGGATAGAACGTCCAAACCACGGGAAAAAGGTAAAGATATACATTTAATATAGTTTAATGCCCATTTCTGACACCACGCTCTAAAAAAAGCCCGTGCGTCTACTTTCCCGCACAACACTCGGAGAGCTGGTCACCGTAACTTACGGAGGCAGCTCAGTGAATGACGATGCCGAAACATATGTTTAGACCAAAAAACGCAGTCTAAGTTGTGACATTAAGCAATGCAAAATTTAACGCTTGCATTGTTTAATGTCACAGCTCAGACTGCTTTTTTTGGTCTGAACATATGTTTCGGAATCGTCCTTCGCTAAGCTGCCCCGTAAGTTGCGGTGATTAGCTCTCCGAATGTTGTGCGGGAAAGTAGACGCACGGGCTTTTTTTCAGAGTGCACTGCATTATAAGTGAGATATCATTCTGCAAGATTAGTGTGTCGTGACGTGAATGAATCGGTCTGTATGTGACACAGTCGTCGGCGAACAAACGTACTGCAGAATAAATGTCATGGTGGAGATCATTAATGTAGATTAAAAAGAGAAGGGGGCCAAGAACTGTTCTCTGAGGAATGCCAGACGTTACCCTACTTGCGGTAGATATTCCTTTGTTAATAGAAGTGTACTGAGCGCGATTAGCGAGGAATTCAGAAATTTATTTGACTAAAAAGGGGTGAATGTTAATATCACTTAGTTTCATTGGAAAACGTTGATGAGGGACCTCGTCAAATGCTTTGAAGAAGTCAATAAACATGACGTCAGTTTGAACATTGGAATCGAAATTTGAGTAGACGTCAGTTTGAAATGCTGTTAGTTGAGTTTCGCATGAGTATGACTTACGAAATTCGTGCTGATGCTTAAGAAAAAAAGGTTATAAGAGTCTAGAAAATTTATTATATTTGAATAGAAAATATGCTCCGTGAGTTTAGATGAAGTGCTTGTGAGCGAAATGGGAAGGTAGTCACTGATTAGTTGGCGGTCGCCTGTTTTATGAATGGGTATGACGTTATCAATTTTTGCAATCAGATGGAACTTCAGAGAGTTTAATGGACCGATAGAATATGTTGCAGAGGAAAGCGGAAGAATTATGTTTCGTGTTAATAATACTTTAGAGTTAATTTGGTCATCTCCGAAGCTGGAGGACACATTCGGTTGATCTATCGCCCCAAGTACTCCAGAGCGGTCAATGCGGAGCGCAAGTTAGTCTGCTTCTTGCACGGGGGTTGCGATGATGTCAGAACGCCGAGCTCTTATTGGCTGATTGAAACAAAATAGTGGGTAGACCTCAAGGTATATCTAGCATTGAGGTCTACCCACTATCCTTCCAATCAAAGCCAATCAGAACTCTGCGTCGTTCTGACGTCACCGCAACCCTTGCGGAAGAAGCAGACGAACTTGCGCTAAGCATAGAGATACGGTCCGTACGAGGGTGAAAGGATCGGCACGGGTCGGGAACGTCTAAAAAATTTTCATTTGTAAAGATTAATATGAGTATTCCAAGTGAGGTGGTCAAAAAAATTTACGCCTAGATATTTACAGTTTGACACCTTTTCAAGGGGCAACCTTAGTAAGAAGTAGTTACGCATTGCTGGATTACGTTGACCTCTAAATGTTAATAGCTTTCACTTTTACAGCGAAGCTGTTTATCTCTAGGGTTCCGTGAATTTTTCATGTGCGTCAACAAAAACTCGCGCGCCCTCTTTTTGTCGTCGTTCCAAGCGCTTACGTGCCTAGTTTCCTTCCGTTCTACCGAGGTGGCGGTCCCGTCTTGCGTGTCTAGTTTCCGCCGGGTGGCGGTCCCGTCGCGCGTGTCTAGTTTCCTCCGGCTCCTCGGAGCGGAGATAGTTCGTACCTTAGTTTAAAATTCTGTGTCACGTCTGTGTCGTGTACTAAACAGCTTTGCTGATCATCCACTTTCACTGAGTGGATCGGCTCATGACTTTTTTTTTTTTTTACATTTACTTTCATTTGCCACATATCACACTAGTGTGTACATATATTTAAATCCTGCTGTAATGACACAGAGTCTTCGGGGTCAGCAATACAACGACACATTACACACTCGTCCACAAAAGGTTTGATGGAAGATGTTCGATAAAGAGAAAGGTAATTAGTATATATCAGGAATAGAAGCTGCCCCAGAACGCCGCCCTGGGGACCCCGAAATATTACGGGGAGGCTCGGTGATTTGTCCTGGCCAAGATATTCTGCTTGAGTTCGGTTAGTTAAACATTCAGCTATCCAGAGTATAATAGAATGATTACTGTTTAGTTCAGGAAGCTCATGAAGATTGGTCGTCGCTGCTTGTAAAAGGCAGAGTGCTCTCTTACGTATTTTAAAGTGTAACGTTCTTTGGCTAATTGCTCCGGATTTCGTGAAGCCGCATTTCGCGAAGCTGTGGCCTGTGACGTCACATGACTTCAGTTTTCCCGCTAGATGTAGCTGAAAAATTGACGTCACGTGATTTCAACAGCAATGAAGTTCTCCCGCTAAACTTAGCGGAAGAAATGACGTCACATGACTTCGTGTCTCGTGGCCAATACACGAATTCAGTTTCACCGCTGGATTTAGCGAAAAAATTGACGTCACGTGACCTTAACGCCAACTGCATTTCCCCGCCAAATTTAGCGGGGAGAATGACATCACGTGACTTCGTGTCACGGGGCCTATACACAAATTCAGTTTCCCAGCCAAATCTAGCGGCGAAATTGACGTGACACGATGTCACGTGACCTATACTTAAATCTAGTTTCCCCGTTAGGTTTAGAAGCGAAAATTGAGGTCACGTGACTGACTGAACCAGTCACGCACAATGAACGCGCCGCGATTGTGTTTTTTTTCTTTGTGCGCGTGATTTGTTCAACCGGCGATAGCTTGATTGATTGGCTCTTCTTGAAGGTAATGCAAGATCCGTGCGCTGCCTACATGATGCCAGCGCGCCTCGCCTGACGTCATATGAATGCGACACGCTAATTAGTCGAGCGCTGGACGACACAGCATCTTGCCCGCAATCGAGGCCCCGACGTTGGCCAAAGAGTGACGATCGCTTCGGGGTGAGTGAGGAAAGGGTGGCCGCTGCCCGGCCGGTCACAGTAGGATTTTAACTAAAGGCCTGTTGAGAGGTAAGTTACGGCGCTACCTGCGCTATTAGTCAGCGCCGAAAATAGCGCCGAACTTGCTGACGATGCGCTGAATTCGCAATATATTGGCGTTACAGAGCTGCATCAGCACCGTTTCTAGTGCTGGTTTGGCGCTCCGATGCGTGTGTGAACCGGCCTTAATAGCGAAACATGAGAAATTATATACGTGGATTGGTGCGCTATTCTCTTCAAAGAAAAAAAAAAAGAGACGAAACGCTATTATATAAAAAATAAACTATTGTTGCGGGACGCGTTGCAACAGCAAAAGACAGGCGGCGATGCGTGTTTTCAGAGTGGCCGTACGTACACGTACAGCCGGGGCACTTATCAAGCAACAACAAAAGCGGCGCAAGGTATGCCGTTACTCCATCTTCCAAGTTTGATTTTGTTGTCAGAAAGGTGCGTCGCCATCTTACGCTAGTTCTAGGTTTTTCTGAAGCCACAGTGCACTTCACTGACGCACTGCTTCGCCACCACATTTGGAAGAATGTCGTCATCTACAAAAATTAAAGCAATAAGCACCCAAAAGAAAAAAAAAAATCGGCGTTGCGGTGTTTGTTGCTTTTGACATAGAATGTGTTACGTGGCTGGCACTATTTCCGGTTTCGAATTCATGTGATGCAAGACTGTCACACGAGTGCTGCGTCAGCGTTCAGCTGGAACTCGTGTTCTTTGTAATTGGACACGAGTCCTCTGTGATTGGACATGGGTCCTTTGTGATTAGGCAGGAGTCCTTTGTGGTTGGACAGGAGTCCTCTGTGGTTGAAAGGGAGTCCTCTGTAATTGAACACGAGTCCTTTGTGATTGGAGACAAGTTTTCGGGGATTAGAAAGTACTCCTCTATGACTAGACAGGAGTCCTTTGTGATTGGGCAAAAGTCCCCCGTGACTGGACACGAGTACTCTGCAATTGGACACAAGTCCTTTGTGATTGAACGCGAGTCCTTCGTGATTGGACAGGAGTTTTATGTAATTGGACACGATTCCTTTGTGATTGTACACAAGTCCTTTGTGATTAGAAAAACTTCTTTGTGACTGGACAGAAGTCCTTTGTGATTGTACAGGAGTCCTCTGTGGTTGGACAGGAGTCCTCTGTAATTGGACACGAGTCCTTTCAGGTTTCACACAAATCCTCTGTGATTAGAAAATATACTTTTGTAATTAGACGAGAGTCCTCCGTGATGGACACAAGTACTCTGTAATTAAAAATAGTCCTCTGTGATTGGACAGGGGTCCGTTGTGATTGGGAACCATTTCCCTGAGACTGAACACGAGTCCTCTGTGATTGGACACCAGTCCCTTTGTGATATTGGACACGAGTCCTCTGTGATTGGACAGGAGTCCTCTGTAATTGGGCACAAGTCCTTTGTGAATGGACACAAGTCCTCCGTGATTATAAAAGAGTCCTCTGTGGTTGAATAGGAGTCCTTTGTGATTGGACACGAGTCCCCTGTGACTGAACACGAGGCCTCTCTGATTAGACACAAGACCTCTGTAATTGGACAACCGTCCTTAATGTTTGGACACGAGTCCCCTGTGATTGGATAGGAGTCCTACGCGATTGGAAAGGAGTCTTCTGTGATTGTACAGTAATCCCCTGTGATTGGACACAAGTCCTTCGGGGTTGGACAGGAGTCTTCTGTGGTAGGACTGGGGTCCAGATGTGATTGGACACGAGCCCCCGTGATTGGACACAAGTCCTCCGTGATTGGAAAGGAGTCCCTTATAATTGTACACGAGTCCTCTGTGATTGTACACAAGTCCTCTATGGTTGGACAGGAGACCTCTCTAATTGGACATGAATCCTTTGTGATGGGATACAAGTCCTTTGTGATTAGGTGCGAGTTGTCTGTGATTGGACAGGAGTCCTTTGTGATGGGAAACCAGTCCCCCCTGACTGGACACGAGCCCCCGTGATTCGACACAAGTATTCTGTGATTGAACACGAGTCCTCTGTGATTGGACAGGAGTTCCCTTTGGTTGGACAGGGGTCCTCTGTGATTTTACAGCAGTCCACTGTATTCGAACACGAGACCTCTGTGATTGGACAGGAGTCCTCCTTAATTTGACACGAGTCTTGTGATTGGACACAAGTCCTCTGTGATTAGAAAAGTTATCTGTGATTGGTCAGGAGTCCTTTCTAATTGAACACGAGTCCCCTGTGACTGGACACGAGTCCTCTGTGATTGGACAGAAGTCCCCTGTGATTGAACAAGATACCTCTATGTTTGGACGCGAGTCCCCTGTGTTTAAACAGGAGTCCTCTGCGATTGGACGGAAGTCCCCTGTAACTGGACATGAGTCCTCTGTGACTGGACACAAATCTCTGTGATTTGAAAAGAGTCCTCTGTGATTAGACATGAGTCCCCTTTGATTGGACAAGGGTCCCCTGTGATTGGACAGGACTCCCTTGTAATTGAACACGAGTCATCTGTGATTGGACACACGCCCTCTGTGATTGGATAACACTCCTCTGTGTTTGCACAAGAGTCCCCTATGACTGGACACGATTCTTCACTGATGGAACACGAGTGTTCTCAGCCGAACACTGACACAAATCTGGATTCCAATCTGTCCCCCGCGCTGGCCTCCGGAGGTGACGGACAGAAAATACAGCACTACGGCCATGTTAAGATCCTTTCACGTATCACCGGTTGCCTACGTTACGTTTGCTGTGCTCCAAATCTTGGTCGAGTCGATCTGAGGTATACTCCAGCGGGTCAGATCGCAACATCAAAATAGAGCGACGCTCTTCTCCAAGCAGAAGCTAAAAAAGCTATATCTGTAGTTTTTTTCGTCTTTTTTTGTTTATAAGTCACACCTTTGTATAAATCGCACCTTTACGTACGGTCGGCGCAGCCAAATTGCACTGAAAAGCCCGCATATATTCATTATAATCGCAATATATGCGCAAGCGAGAGCAAGTTTCACTATTCGCGTCAAGGAATTGAAAGAGAAATATAACCCTCGTGGCAAATTTCCGCAGTTAAAGACCATACTTGTAGAAGAATATATAAATCGCATTGTCGCATAAACCGCATCGACATAAATCTGGAAAAAAATCTAAAAACAAGAAGGCGGCCGCTTTCTAGTGTGGGCGGTGGTCTCAGTTTGGGCGGTGGCTAGGGCAGGATGACCCTTAGTCTTTGACCGCCTAACGTGGGTAGGGCTCTTAGTTTAGGTGGTACATAGGGCAGGGTTTTGTATAAAATAGATTACGTCACACCATTATCTCTCTGTGACGCTGCGCGCGTTTCCCTTCAGCACCATCGGAATACAAAGCCTTTGCGCTGAATTTTCGGGGCCACCAAGAGAGGGGAAGCGCGTTTTCCTGCCCTCTTCACTCCTCGTTGCGCGCGCTCTTTCTACACCACTTGTTTCTGCTCCTCTCTTTCTTGTCCTTTCCACCCCTCTTTGTTCAGCGTGCTTTCTCACACCACCTGCTTCTGCTCCTCCCGTTCCTGCGTGCTGGGTCCGTAGCTCAGTCAGCAGCCCACTCGGCTTTCACGCCGGTGCCCAAGGTTCTATCCCTGGCACCGGTTACCATTTTTAATGCGAAAGCTGTCTCAATGAGCGCAGTCGGAAGTTTGTAACCGGGAAAAACAGCTACTAAATTCCTTCCCTCAGAGAAACGGCAGCTAAAATTGCTGAAACGCGTCATAGTTCCAAGGAACGCCACCCCACAAAGAAGCCCTCTTCCTGGCGCTGCGGCCCGTGCGCCGGTAAAAGGGAGAGGGTGGCGCGCGCACGGCCACGGCAAAATCCGGAGAGGCCGGCCGGCGGCCGGCCTTTGCGGAGGACAGCGGGGCGAGCTGCTTGTAGGAATCCGCTGCGTGTACGAATGCTTTCGCATTCCTACACGTAAGCAGTCTTAAGTGTCGTCCTGTACTTTTCAAGATTGTTTAGGGGCTACAGACTAACCGACCTACAGATCTCGTGCTTACGCGTCTTCTGAGGTTGGTTGGCCCTATAAAGCTTCTGCTTTAAAAACTGTGACTTATACACTGGTAGATATGGTTGTTGCACGATTTTGTCTTTTCTTGGGTGAAAGACTTTCACCGAGTGATTTATTGGGCGTTACAAGATCTTTCAGCAAGTCGTAAATTGCCTCCACACGTAACATGCGGGATGGCGAGTGGTTTCCGTCCCATTCTGCTCTAGAGTGCAAGGTTCAACCCCCCCCTTTCTTACTCCCTCTTTGGTTCGTAGATTAGAGGTCCGCTAGAAGTAACCCTCACTGCAGATGTACGTTCCGGGTTTCACCCTTTGTTCGGTCTGTAGACTCAGACACGCAAGCACTAAGTGTCGGTCATGTTTTCTCGCTCTTCAGGGAGCCGACTCTTTTTGCAGATCTCTAAAGTTGAAGGCGCTGCCGACACCTCCCATTAACAAATACTCCTTCGTCACATCGTAAGATCACTGCACAAAGAGGTGCGCAGATTGGAGAAGTTCATGGTCACGTCCCGAGAATAAATGGGAGGACACAAAACTCACCTAAAAATTTATGTAATTAAAATGAAAAAAAAAAAAAACTCAGCCATTTTTGTTTTTAGTGAAAACACGGAAAGTTTAACGTTAAGTTTTCATCCTTTTTTAGAACCGAGAAAAGCCTGTTTTGAGGGATGCTTATCTAATAACCGAAACCGAACTGATTTTTTGTTTTATATAACGGTACCAAAAAACGTAAGCGAACCGTTATTACGTTTCGTTTGAGTCTCTCCTTGGGATATTCATGATGGCGTGAAAAGGGGGGGGGGGGGGGGGGATTCGTCCGTTGCACCGGGTCAAGGGGGGGAGGGGGGAAGCAGTTTCTTTTTTCAGGTGCCACTTAGCGGATGAAGGGCTATCAAGTGACGAGAGACCGGTCCGACGCGTTTGCGCGTATGGAGACTGCGATGAAACACCACGAGCAGCTGATAAGCCACCAAAAAAATGCCGGAGTCAATTTTGGTCGGCATTTGACGAGGCATGTTTGTACCTGGTATCTCCCGAGAGCATATTTGCTCCTAGAGGGCTTTTGGTTCTAGAGGGCTTCAAAAGATATAACATTCCGTCAAAGCCGATACAAGAGATCATACGAGCCAAGACATCCACATTAATAATGAGCCAAGCGATCCAACGAGTCAAGGGATATGACGGATCAAGAGATTCAGTATGGGTCAAAAGATCCACTGATTCAATATCGGTCCCGGGATCCAACGAGTGAAGTGATCCACTGACTCAAGAGTTTATATATGGGTCAAGAGATATCCGACGGGTCAAGCTGTCCACCGAGTCAAGATATGCAATATGGGTCAAGAGATTTACCGAATCAAAAGGTCCATTATGAGTCAAAAGATCCAATAATCTGAGAAATCCAAAACTGGTTAAGAGATCAAACAAGTCGAGAGAACCAATATGAGTCAAGAGCTCCAATATAGGTAAGAAGACATGAGTCAAAATATCCAATATTAGACAAGAAATCCAATATGGTAGAGAAATTTATTATAGGTGAAGGCAGCCACCGATTCAATATATCCAACAAGTCAAGAGAACCAATATGAGTCAAGAGAGTTTCCTGGGCAAAAAGTATAACGAGTCAAGATATACAATATAGGCCGAGAGGTCCAACGTGTCAAGAAATTTACCGAGCTAAGAGATCCCAAAAGGGTCAAGAGATCCAAAGGGTTTGGAGATTCACCGGATCAAGAGATCCAATGTTGGTCAGAAATCCGAAGCGTCAAGAGATCCATGAGTCAATAAATGCAATATGGGACAGAAATTCAATGCTTCAAGAGATCCACCGAGTCATGAGATCCGATATGGTCCAAGTAATCCACCGAGTCAAGGTATTTATTGTGGGTGAGAGATCCACCCCGTCAAGAGATCCAACAAGCCAATAGATTCAATATGGGTCAAAGACCCAATGTGTCGAGAGATCCACCAAGTCAAGAGATACAATATGGGTCAAAGAATTCCTCATGTGCCAAGAAATCCAATGAGCTGAGATTGAGATACATATGGCTGGTTAAACAAATTCGATTTACCTGAGATCACTCTCAGGTAAAGGCGATGAGTAAGATAATTAATTCCGCTCAAGCGTTTTATATATTCTAAGAAACTTTCCTTAAAGTTCTGATGTGAGAAGGGGTTTCGAATTCCCAATCGTGTGTTTTTTATTACAACATACCAAAGAAAGAAGCTCGATATTTATGGTACCGGTGATGAGTTTTTCTTTCTCAAGTTGTCTGTTGGTAATGTCGCTGTCATGCTTGGAGCAGCTTGGGGGCACCAAATGTCTTTACTGACACTCTACACGAATGTATATGTTTGTTTATTTTGGGGTGATGGGAAAGGGGGGAACCTTAGGGATATGTGGATCCATACGAACACGAAGACTCGGGTGTGACCGGTTCTTGCTCCGAAGTCCGTATCGAGAGATGGCACTAGCGGACACAACGATAATTTAGAGATCTTGGAGGTTTTGCATTTGGGAAAAGGCATCGAGTATTCGCACCACGTTCAATATCATGGAGCGCCAAATACACGACAGATTATTGGCTATACTGGGCACACCTTTAACACAAAATGTCTCGACCCGCGCAAAGCTCTATTCGCGGAAGCTAGCGCCATCTATATTTGCGGTATCCCTCTAACAGTTCCGACTTCCAAAGGAGTGAGTGCTCCAGATACTAAAAAAATTTGGAGTCACCGCGTTCCCTGGCAAGAAGCCACTTTTTTTGGAGCCATGGTTGCTTGTGGTCGTTCCTTGGGCGTTATTCTCGTTACTATTATAAGGGAGTTGTAGTAGATTGTTTTTCCTTCCGCTACGGTATCCCCGAAGAAAACGCCGCAGCTGCGCATGCGTGCCGCCAGCCTTGTCTGCATAGTTCAAGATCTTGTGGCGGACTACGAAGCGCTATCCGGGTGCTTAGCGGGCTGCGGAAACGGTCTACTACAATTCCCTATAGTCACTGACAAAGTGAGCACGGCACGGTGTATGTCTCGAGTTCCCGACCTTCTGCACGCGCTCCATACCTTTCGCCTCGCTGAAGTATCGTGGTTGCGCAGCAAGTGGCATCTGTTTCACAGAGTGCTCAGAGTACAGCCACTTCTCCGACGCACTGCATCTTTCCCTAGTTCAAGCTCAAATGCAGCTTGCTTACGGGTTGCAAAAACAATGTGACGTGGACAAGACCGCATTAATCACCATATCGTCTAGGTGCCCAAAGAAGGCGCATCTCAATTTGATTTATTATCAAACAAGGTATGAGGACAGCGGCAGAATATATGAGTCAACGTCAAACAGAAGGAGCTGTTACGCTCTTCTTCACAAAGTATATCATCTCTGCAATAATTAAAAATACAACGTATATTAATACTAACGGCAAGAACAACGACGACATCAAGAAGAACGCAGAGAAAGAAAAAGGAACGGAGAGGAGCGGCGAGGGCTTCGGCTGCGCGCGCACGGACTCGGATCGGGGAAGCCGCGCTCTTATTGGCCGCCAAGGAACCTAGTAAAACAGACAAGACGGCAGGCGTGGAGAAGGGCGGAAGAAGAAGAAGGGGGAGAGGGGGGCCGCATTGATCCCCCCTTTCCCCCTTCACGTGTGCGTAGGAGCTCTTCTTGGCGAGGCTCCGCGCGAGAGAGCTCCTGCAGCGAGGCCTTGCCTGCTTGCGTCCCCGGAGATCGATACTCTTCGGGGCGGCTCTGGAAGTGGGTCATCCACGGACTCGTCGGATCGGTGCCCGGCCGGAAGGCTTTGCCGAGAATCCATCGGACTGGCTTTGAAATGCGATATATGATCGCCGACGGCTTAAGGAAACCAGGGGCGTGGGTCGTCATTAAGTCCACGGTTCTTGCTTTGTGATTTTGTTTTTTTCTCCTTCAGATTTTTTGTCGGCCAGTGGCGACATCTGATTGGTAGCGGAGAAGTAATAAGATGTGATATATATTTACCATTAAGGTTAGTACCCAACTGAGCATTTTCCACCTCTATGGTAGTTTCTGATGACAGTCGTTCGATACTAAGAAAAAAAAACAAAAAAAAAAAAAAAAAACAAAGAAGACAGAGAAAACAGGCGATGGCTTGTTCGCGCTAACTGTGTCGTGATCTACAGAATAAATTCGACACTTGAGGGATTCGAACGCGAGGTCAAAGCTCTGGAAGGCGCTGATCGAGCATACTGCGTGCCAGCCCGTGCCGTGGAAGTGACTCTGAAAGCCCTGAACTAGGCTTCGAGCATTCGCTGTGTCCAACATCAGGGGCAGGGTTGCTGTAGTCGTCACTTGTTCCGTGGACAACGAAAAATAGCAAATTCACCGATATAAAACGAGGAATAAACGAAGACCGGTATGACACTATCACTCGGGTTGCTGAGGCGAAAGTCACTCCAGGTATTTCCTGGCAGTGCGACAAACAGTCGCAGCGATCGACATAAAGGAAAGCGAGTGCACCATAAACAGCTAAACTATACTCTATATGCGTCTTCGTTGCTCGCGTAGCGGAGGGCATATATGTACTGGAAGCAGAACCGCCGCCATCGACGAAACGCGAGGACGCATCTGCCCGGTCTTGTTGCGGCGGGTTTGCTCTCTTGGGATGCGTTCCCTCCCCTGAGGGAGCGCTTTGCCGCAGTGTCATTAGACAGTGCCGAGAAGGGGACTCCGTTACCGTGGGAACATCTCTTCCGCGACAAAGCATTCCCGTCTCTTCGCCGCCGCGAACGTTGGGTTTCACCCCGGTTTGACAGGCACCGCTATCAATGCGGAATGGTCGGAACTTTGGATGATCAACAAAAGAAGCAACGACAAAAAAAAAAAAAAGAAAACAGAAAACGTTTTAGCCTGAAAACAAAGTAAAACTCAATGTAACATCGTCGACTTCATATTCTGGTTTAGGAATATTTCTGTAGCGTCACTACTGATCCAGCTTTACCGCAGATCGCGGTGATTGGCTCTTGGGGTGCAGCATCAAAATGTGGACGCACAGTTTCTGTTTTTTGAAAATGGTGTGCGGCGACACCGCCCGGTCCGTTCGGCCGAGACCGGCCGCAGCTCGAAGTTCTATTGGACAGAGGCGTAGCTCTAAGGAACGTTTAGATTGGAAGGAAGCCCTGATCCGTGCCTCCGGTTCGGTCCAAAGCCCCCGGATTAGAGACCCCGGCCAATGGAGAAGGCCGGCGGCTTTTCTTCAAGACGCTTCTCTCCAATGAGCGATGTCTCGAAGGGCCCGAGCTGGGCCCCGATTGGCCAAGGCAGTGGGAGGAGGGAAGGCGTCTCTCCGCTCCTTAGCCCTTGCCTCGGCGTCTGAGACGGTCGGGGATCGATGACGCGGAGCCGTGCCTCGGAGCTTGGGCCCGGGTCTCGGCGCCGACGAGGAAAGGAAGGTCCCCGCCCCGGGGACTGCCTCTCGTCACGTGGCCAGGAAGAAGATGCCTGCGCTCTCTCAAGAGTTCCCATCGCCCTGCAAATGATCCGCCATAATGAATTGTAAAAAAAAAAATACTCTGTAAAAAAACAAACAAACAAACAAACAAAAAAAACACTATTACTTGCGGTGCTTTGCCGCAGGTTACGATTCTTCTATGAAGGCCATTTTCCGCCGATTCAAGTGATACGAATTGGTTTTCACTCGGTCCTCAGACGTAGCAGAACTAACCAACGCCACCTTAACTTGCATTACCCTCAAAAGACTGTAGCAAAAAAAAAAAAAAGGTCCTGTTTCTTATGGAACGTTACCAATTTCACCTTTCATACGTTGAATGAAGATATATCTAGGTGCATCTTGGATTAGCTTTATGTTATTTTATCAAGACGTACACGTTTTAAAGGAGCTGTGCAACAGTTTCAATGATTTGCTTGAATAATTTGGGAGTTGGTGTCTCGACCTTTCTAAAGTAAAGAACAAAAAACCGCTTTTGCCTTCATGTCCTAGTTTTTATTTTACAAATGGACAAAGATTGAGGTTTTCGGCACCACTCAACTCCTTCACCATCTTCTGAGTCACGTGCACTGTGACGTCAATGGGGGTTGCGCGGGGTTCTGGTGAAGCTCTCTCTCTAGAGCCATCAGTGAGCAGCGATAACTCATCCGCTCGCAACCGCGTGACCACGTGCTGGCGGGCGCAGTGCGTACAATATGGTGAAAGGAGGAGAGTCTCATCCGGGTCCGGCCATACTCTTCCAGCTCTGACCCGCTCCCTCTCCGGCTTATGGCGGCTGTTCGCGGTAGCAGATAGAGCTGACGGTTTTGTAGACCTAGGATAGATGGCGCCACTAAAACCCCATGTAATAAAAGTTTTGTAGATGATACCAGGTTTTTGACGCATTTATATTTATGTTGAAACGACAAGATTTATAGAAAAGTTACCTTTTATCGAGCAGGTATTCGCACAACTTGCTATCTTTCTACAAGACCCCCATTAACGTCATGCCGCGTGTTTCTCATGGCCGCCGCTCGCGGCTGCAGGTCGGGGAATATTCTAATTTTTGCCTCGAGATTACGCGGCGGAATCGCAACGTTTCGAAGGAAGGAGGTGTACTTTCTGTCCTTTGTGACAAGATGAACAATATCAAAAGTAGATGCCAATTCTTTCAACGTTAAAATCGTTGCAGAGCTCCTTTAAACGCCAAAACCATCGTTTCTTCCTTCGACAAGCAAATCTTGTAAGAACTACATCGTGCAGCGCGTCAATAAAGCGCGAAACTTTATTTTTTCTTGATGTGACAACAAGTATAGATAGAAAGTCGAAGAGACGCATTTTATACGTCACCTACTGTGGACCACCGCGGGTCACACGTTGGACATGGGTGCTGTGCCAGCGTTCGGCAGGGACTGGTGTTCTTTTTTACTGAACGCCAGTTCCGGCCAGCCGAACGCTGGCGTTGTACTCGTGCCTAATATTGTCACGGATAGAAAAGGATCGACACACGTAACACTAAGAAAAAAGGTTTAATCGATGTACTTGGACCAGAAACGAAAACAGAGATCGATCGACGAGAAAGCAGCAGCGAGCGTCGAGCTATCGGCGTGACAACCGGCTAGGGCGAGAGTGACTCGGAAAGGCCACGCTGGGCTCCTTATGTACTACACTGTTTATCTCGAATATTTGGCCTAGAATGTTCGAGCGTAGAACTAGGGCAAGACTGACTCGGCAAGGCAATGCTGGGGTACCTATCTCTTGCACTCGGTACCTCGAACATTCGGCCTAGAAGTTTCGAGCATCGATCATTCGGTGTAAGAGTAAACATGAATCTTGTAGGAGTAAGGAGAAGCGTTACCTCTCGGTCACGCACGCGCATGAAACCAAGTGTTTATAGTGCGCTATTTGTTATTTGATTGATGTGCTCGTTCCATGATAATGTGTCTGTAAAATACACGCCCAAATACTTATACGATGATGCGTGTTCTAGTGGTTGTGAAAGTAATGAGTGCTGGGTTAGTGTTTTAGTGGAGGATGTAGTTACGGACTTTTGTTTGCATTTACGAGAGTTTATGTTCATCTGCCATTGGGAACACCGTAATGATATCGTATCTAAATAGTCTCGGACAATATTGTCATCATTAGGTGTATTAATTTTCCGGTAAATAACGCAATCATCAGCGAATAGTCTAATTGTCGACTTAATTGATGATGGTAGGTCATTCATATATATTAGAAAGAAAAGAGGCCCGAGTACACTACCCTTAGGGACACCTGATGCAAGAGTCAAGGGGCCTGAATTGCCAGTCAAGTATAAAAGTAATAAGATTCAAAAATCGTGATCTGCTGGTCTCTTGTGTTCTGAGATATCGTAGTTTGAAACATTTATTGCACATATATTAACAAACTTTTCTTAGAGCTGTGGTATATCTGTACAGGTTGAGCGATTCAATGCAATCTGCCTGTTCAAATATAATACTTGTTTTGCAGCAACCTATCTGGTTGCAACAATTAAAAAAAAACGGCGACCTGTTTTTAGCAATATCATAATGCGAAAACTTTATCTTTGCAACAAAAATACCGTACATACATGAGCGTTGCCCCACACGCTGATGTACTTCGACAGTACCGAGACTGCGAAACGACACAGGTATGTTAGGGTGGCTAAAACAAGTTTTGTGGCAAACAGAAGCGGGGTTGGGAACTTCATATTCAAAGTTGCTTGCACTTACAATACAGAAGAGAGTCGTAAATATGAAATTGGCCACCTTTGAACACTGCGAAACGAGCCTACTAGTATACATAGGTTCTGCAAATATCCATCTTGGAAAAAATGTATACACATGCATCTTAGATGCTGTAGATTTTGTGACACCGAGACACTCAATATCTGTACGGCATGTCGGCATTTACGCTGTAGCACCGAAAGGATACCCATGCGACACACACACACACACACACACACACACACACACACGCACACACACACACACACACACACACACACACACACACACACACACGCACACACACACACACACACACGCGCACACACGCACACACGCAAACACACGCACGCGCGCGCGCGCACACACACACACACAGAAGCACGACTTCATAGAGCGGACAGGACCTAATTTATTTAGCCTTAATTTCTTCGCTTCCTTTTTTTAGATGCTGCAAGGCACCCACAGTATTGTTGTCGTCTTGCAACAAAGGTTTCTCAGTTGAATGTTTTCACTACAGTCCAACACATGCTTCAGCTCGAACTCACAATGTGTTCATCATCACAGGCGCCAGACATACTCTTCCTAGGTCTGCGTTCGCTCCGCATCAGTGACGAGCTGGCGTTAGGTTGCCAGCGAGTCTCTTTGATTGCAGAATTTCAGCATTACGTTTCTTTTGTTTAGCATTCTTGTCATTAATGCGAAGATTGATCTTGCTGCAAAAAAATCACAAGAAAATGCACAAGCGTTTTCTTGTGACAAAAGCACGTGTTTCAAAATGAGCTCACTCGTGTGTTCATTTTCACAGGCGTCGAAGTCGGAAGTCTCCTCTTTGGCGAGTAGTTCCATTATGAGATATGTAACAAGTCGGCGTTGGCAGGGCATCATCAATTGGTGAACAACAACATAGTTGTGTTCTACGGCATTTACACCAGTGAAAACAAGCCCTGCTATAACGAGTTGCATCGCGAAAGCATTCTCTTCCTGTGCGAGCAAACTGTATCCAACTTGTTTCGTGCTGTCGATGCGGCCTTGCATTTTTCGCCCCTGAGGTTTTTCGAGGTGGTGTAAACTGCACATCGGGCCACATAGCCCAGGGCCAGGAGGGTGCGTCTTATTTCTTACAGCCCAGGGCCACATTGCTGGTATATCACGTTGCAGGTAGGGCGTCAAGTATCGCCCGCTCGCTTGTGGAGATCTTCCGGGTTTCCATCGTTGCTAGCTGTAGCGATCGTTGACAGCGTGCTCCTCAGCAGTATTTTGTTTTCACCTTCGTAAATCTGTCTTATAGACACGCGATATTGGAAGCAAGTCAGTTGCCTAAACTTTCCGAAGCGATCTTTTAAGCTGTCAGTGTTCACACTGTTCCATGCATGCCGCACAGCAGTTGGAGTTCATCAAAGCAGTTTGCGGGATGTGTATTTACCGCTTCTGCAGGAAATGGAACGAAAAAGGGAGGAACATCATATTGATTCAAAGACAGGTAATGTGAAGTAAAATGGCTATAGAAAGAATAAAAAAATTAACTCCTTTAAAGAGCAGCTGAAGAGGTTCCCTATTTGAGAGAAAACACTGGCATTGTTTTTATTTGGCATTTTGGATCACGAACATAAAAATTATTTCTGAATTTGATGCGCTGATTGTCAAATGCATAATACTACTACTACTACTACTACTACTACAACAACTACTACTACTACTACTACTAATAATAATTATAATAGTTATAATAATTATTATTATTATTATTATTATTATTATTCTCGTGTCCCCAAAAACAACCCAAAGATCTTCACTTTGGTGCGCAAAGAACGAGTAAACACCAAAGTAACACAAAACAAATAAAACATGCAACACAGATAGGTAGCGATCCCT
This sequence comes from Ixodes persulcatus, assembly GCA_013358835.2. Lineage (NCBI taxonomy): Eukaryota > Metazoa > Arthropoda > Arachnida > Ixodida > Ixodidae > Ixodes > Ixodes persulcatus. Next base: position 240,517 of record JABSTQ010009124.1, read on the forward strand.
TGCAATTGCTTGCGGTAAACAGAAAAGTCACTGAATAATTCAATGCCTGGATCGTCAAGTAATTGCATGCGTGACAAGGGTGAACATCTGCATATGGTATTGACAAAAAAAAAAAAAATAGAGTGATTCCTAGTCAAACGGGAGGGGACATGGATATTAATGTTGGATAAAAGCGAATCATCATCTATAATTACATTTACTATCTTGTGCAAAAAAGCAAGTCACGTTCTTTTCTTCTGTCAGACAATGGCCTTAGCAAGAACTTATCTAGAAGAAAGTTGCAATCAAAATAAAACCGGCGCTGAATGTAGCGGTCGTAAACAATGCGTATTAAGCGTCTTTGTACACTTTCAATTTTCGTTGACTGTGTTTCTGACGAAACATTCCAAGATGCAGAAGCGAATTCAAGCCATTGACCTAACAAGAGAGCAAAATAAACGAATAATGCAGGCAGGGTTTTAAATTGCTTCGTGATGCGAAATATCAGTCCCAATATCTTTGTCGCGCTGCCAACAATAGAGGACACATGCGTAATAAACGTCAGCTCATTATCTATGCTCACGCCAAGGTCTCTTACAGCAGAGATGCGTTTGATTGAAGTTACTTTTAATACATATTAGTAATGTAATACATTATGCGTCTGCACAGTGACAAGGCATTTGTTTTGAGAGGGTTCAGTGACATGACTTTACACAACAACAACAACATAATAATAATAATAATAATAATAATAATAATAATAATAATAATAATAATAATAATAATAATAATAATAATAATAATAATAATAATAACTTTATTTGAAAACGCATTTAACAAGGCAGATACACGGGCCTGTCAAAGCCAGAAGCGGCTTGTGGGACAGCACCCTATACAGTTCATGCTTGAAAGAGTCCCCACAAACAAGAAGTTCAAAACTCAAACTCAACTACAGATGCAGAACAATATAGGGGATGATGGTGATTCCAACATATGCACACATAAATATACAGTCACAATTTCTCCCTAATACCTTGAAGTGATTCTTTCAATTTTTTTAAAGAGTCCACAGCATAGATATCATCTGGTAAATTGTTGAAAATGAACGGAACGTAAAAATTTCGCACTCTTTTTCCGTACTTTGTTTCTACGAAAGGCACTTCAAACCGCTCAACACGCCGAAGAGGTCTACATAGGACACGAGGTATCTTAAAAGTATCGCTCCAGAAGTATTTTAGAACAACCGTGTGTACAAGTAAAGGATCAAATAAAGGCAAACCCAAGCATGTTAGCATTTCTTCTTCAGTTTGTGACACTGCACCGTACATTATGCTTTTAAATATTCCTTTCAAAACTGAGTCAATTTTTTTGCCCCATAGTCCTGGGCTATGACCAAAAATAGTTACCCCGTAGCGTAATACACTGTAGGCTAAAGCGTGAGTTATTGTCTTTTTGGTTGAAATGGGTATTAGAGATTTGGTATTATACAGCAAACAGGATACTTTTCGCAGCTTTCTACAAAGTTGTGACAAATGAGCTTTCCACGACAAGTCACTCTCAAATTGTATTCCTAGATAGTTAACTCGATCCACATAAGACACAGGACAACAGTTGCAGAGTGTACACCCAGATGTATGCATGTAAAGTGGATGATCGGTAGTTATAAGTTTAAGTGGGTTATGAAAGCAAACAAGCTTAGTTTTATGTATATTGATCGTGAGATAATTAGCTCTAAACCAGTGCTGAAGGTGACAAGTGTCGTCTTGGAGTAAAGTGATTCCTGCAACATAATCAAGGTGTTGGGATAGCAATACCGTGTCATCGGCGTATTGAAATAATTTACATGAGGAAACTGCTCTGGACATATCGTTTACAAAGATGTCAAAAAGGAGAGGTGACAAAACGGATCCCTGAGGAACCCGAGCTTTTAAGCTAACTTTGGAGCCTCGGCTATTAGCGATGGAAACTAGTTGTGTCCTTCCCGACAAAAAGTTCTGAAGTAGTGAAAGGAATGGGCCGCGGAATCCAATGTTTTGCAATTTCGTTAGTAAAATATTATGGCTCACGGTATCGAATGCCTTTGCCACATCAATAAAAAGTGCGCAAGCAACCTGATGCTTTTCAAAGGTACGATTCAATTCATCAGCAAAATCCTCTAGAAGTGGCTGGGTCCCACGTCCACTGACAAACCCATATTGAGTTGGCGATAAAATGTTAAAGCGATCAAGAAACCCCGTCATAGTTTGAAGGATATGTTTTTCTAAGATCTGGACTATACAGGGTAAAATAGAAATTGGGCGGTAATTGTCAAGCTTTTTGCGCTCTCCTCCTTTAAATAAAGGCTTTACGAGTGCAGTTTTTAAATCATCTGGGATAATCCCGGAAAAAATAAAACCATTTAGCATATAAAGAAGCACGTGCTTTATAGAATTGTAATTACGTTGCAGGTCTTCTGCACTGATGCCATCTATGCCAGGCGCTTTGTTTGTTTTGAAACTGAAAAGCCAAGTTCGTAGATCAAGCTCGGTCATTTGAGGAAGGAAAGCCGAGGAAACATTGGACTCTAGATATTCTGTAGAGAACGTAGCATCGTTAGGCGCCACTCCAGAAAATTTAGCGAAAAACTTGTTGAAATCCTCAGCCACTGTCGTATTAAGATCAAATACTTTCTCAAGTGAATCATCAATGGATCTCCTAACACCAGTCCCACGCAACTGATTTATTAAACGCCAAGTTTCAGGAATATTTGACCTTACCTTAAAAAATCTCTCTCGGAAGTATTTTCTTTTAGCCCACCGGATAAGCGCATTTACACGATTTCGCGTAGCGCGGAATTCTATCTTTAACTGAACATTTCTAGGAGAACGTCGGCATTTAGCCCATAGAGCATCTTTATACTTAATGCATGACAAGATATCCCCTGTTAACCACACTTGTGCATTTTGACGCCGCCTCACACTAATAATCTTTTTGGATTGCTCCCTGAAGGAGCCGAATTGATTTCTAAACGTACTATAAATTTCAACGAAGTCTTGAATGGACAACAAACTATCCCAATTATAGGCCTTAACTAACTTATCAAACCTTACTTTATCAAATAATAATAATAATAATAATAATAATAATAATAATAATAATAATAATAATAATAATAATAATAATAATAATAATAATAATAATAATAATAATTTCATAATTTATTTGTGATGGAGGAGCATATCCACAAAACAACACAAAACTAAACAAAACAATAATAATAATAATAATATTATTATTAATAATAATAAATCATTATTTTATTTGGTGCCCAGGAATAACCATAAGGTCTTGGTGCTGGCACACCGACATATTCAAACACTTACCAAAATGAAACATACATATGTTGCACATACACATATTAAGACGAGTAAAACATAAAAAAAAACATTACAACTAGACAAGAACACATAGGCAATACATTTCATCATGCATAGAAAGAAAGAAGATTAGCGCGTTGGCATTGCATTACAGCTAAATATTATAGTCTCAAATTTAAAGCAACAAAGCATTACTCGCTTGACAAAAAAAAAAAAAAAAAAAAAAAAACCTTTTCAGGACAGCTTTAGCTCGTACATACTTTCAACCGAATGACCGAACTTGTTTGAGCTATAATCAAAATGATCAAACGACACGTTGTACTTCTGTTATTTTTTTAATATTTACATAGATGCGCTGGATGCCACCCCTATAATCAATCACGAATACCTTGCGAGAATTCAACCTGAACTCGCTAAATTAATGGAGTCATTTTTAATTAGTTCTACGCCTACAAGTGGCGACCAGATCAGCATTTGAATATGTGGCTTCCAGGCCACATCCAAATCACTTCTAATTATGCATTCACCGAAAAGTAAAAACAAGAAACGAACCCACTATCATATAAAAACTGAGAAGTTCTCACCCTCCCAAGCCGTGAAAGAGCGAGATCTTGCTGTCGGTTCGCTGTAGTCCACGCTTCCGTAGTCATCCTTGTAGAAACTCAAATATGGACACTTTCACATCCGCTGTATACCAACTGCACTTTCCGCGAAAGCGCGGATATACAACATTTGTACGGCATGACAGCACCGAACAACCGCCGAACTGAAACGTACGAGAGGACGGTAGTGTTGGATTCCAAAATATGCTCGATCTCACTCGCGGTGTAAAGTTTGCAGACATAGTCTGAGGCGTATTTTTTTCTTTTATGGCGGTCCTGTAACATTGGTTACTCACACACACGCAAAACAACAACAACAACAACAACAACAACAACAACAACAACAACAACAACAACAACAACAACAACAGCAACAGCAACAACAACAACAACAACAACAACAACAACAACAACAACAACAACAACAGCAACAACAACAACAACAACACAGCAACAACAACAACAACAACAACAACAACAACAGCAACAACAACAACAACAACAACAACAACAACGAAAACGACAACGACAACGACGACAACAACAACAACAACAATAACGACAACAACAACAGCAATGACAACAACAACAACAACAACAACAACAACAACAACAACAACAACAACAACAACAACAACAACAACAACTCTGCCAACTTTAACTCTGCAAACTTCAAACTTTGCGTTTGAAACATAAATACGTATACGTAGCTAGCATGCATTGAAGTTTCTCGAAGCGTATTCGTCGAGGATTCTGTCATCATTTTTGTAGCCAACACCGCGTCCTTTGTATGATTAACGGGGAGTGTAACAGCGGCTGAAAAGTCTCCACGTGCTTTCACTCAAACGGTGAATAAAAAAAAAATAAAAAAAGATGGTCCAATGTAAATTGATGTATACAAATGACTTTTCTTCGAGTGTTGCGGCTGTAAAATGAGTCGAGAAAGTTTTACGCAGTGGTGCCATTCCAGTAGCGTGGTCACTATATACATTCCACTCGGCAGTTAATCTGGTTTTAGAGTATGCAAGAATCTCGGTCGGTCTGCGTCAGGACAGAGACACGGTTCTCGTTGAATTGAGCACCCAAGGCGCGTGCGCAGATGAACCTACAAATAAATTTTGTGAAATATAAATTATTTATTTCCAAGAAAAAAAGGAAAAGAACAACGGGCACGAGTTTGGTCTTGGAAACTTTTTTTATAACGGGAAGGCTTCCGGAGGCTACGTAGCCGTAGCTTTTTGAAACTTCAACCTCGTACATTTGATCGCTTTTCCTCTGCTTCTAATTTTGTCCGCCAGGCCGCGCCAGCTTTCTTTGCACACTTGCATATGCGATAGACCCAGCCACTCTTGTTCACGTTTTTTTTTTTTCGCTGGGTGGCGTCGCATTTTTTGGAGTTGCAAGTAGGCGCGCACTTTTTACCTCTTCTAAATTGCCGTAGAAAGTTGTTATCGAGAACAATTGTCGCGTTGCAAGCCACTAAAAAAAAAATAAAAATATTTAGTTGTTATAGTGTGACGGAAGGTTTTGATACCAGAAATACGCGAGATGCATGCTTCTAGATATTGGGTTTAGCGAAACTACTTTTGGGTTGAGCGAAAAACTTTTGGGTTTAGCGAAACTACTATTCCCACGATTGAGACGGTATACACTCCCACGAGAGAACGGGTACTGGAATAAAAAAAAAATGCAAGGTCACGTGCAACTATTGACCGAAAGCCCTACTGCAAATCACACATTAAAATACCCCTCCTCCCATTTTCCAGACACGGCTTGCAGTATGGTCACTCGATAAGCTAAGCTCAGATTATCGATACTTTTTTTCCCCAGTTGTTCGACACCACAACGACGGTCTTTTGTTCGTTGGCGTCAAGTAACATTTGTTTACATGCCAGCGGCTTGTATGTGCGCCTTTATTTTTTCTGCTTTCAGCCGCACGGGCACCGTTTGAGACAGTCGTGGCTCTCTGATTACGAGGCTTTGAGCGACATGGTATGGTGTTAGAAGATCATAGAGGTATCGTTGGCAAAAACTGGTGACTGGCAACGCTGATTCTACGGTCCAACATTACTGAAGTGTGCTTATCCTAAGGCATACCTTGTTTAGTCGCTCTGTTTTGCATTACACCGGACGCAGATAGAAACGTAATGTGCCCAATTCGCTGCCCTACATGGGGGCTGCTTCTATAGAAGCAGCCCCCAAGTAGGGCAGCTATGCTATAGACTGTATCGTTGACGAAGCAGCGCAGTAGAGATAAGGAACCATTCTAAGCAAAAAACAAACCTCTGTTCTCCGAAACAGAAACAACAAAAAAACTATGAATAAAACATCCGTAACGGCACTGGACTTCGATCGAGTGTGTTTGAGGGGAAGTCAACCTTCCCACGCAAGGAAGAAAAAGGCACGCGGACAAGCAATACAAACACCAGAAGGACGTCGAAAGCAAGGCTCGATGAGCCGCTCTTGAGGCGACAGATGGCGCCTGCCCTCGCCTCTTTGATATTTGTCTTCTATATCCCTTGGTGAAGGGAGAGGAGGTCAGACTCGCGGCTCATAGAAGTGCTCTAGCACCGCGCTCCACTCGTAAGGAATATGTCGACGTTCAAGATAAGGTGGGTTCAGATTAAGAAAAAACCTTCGGCGGCTTATCGGGCGCGTGGCGGATGCGTGGGGAGATTAATAAGGCAATCTGGACCTCCGGCACACCGGGTGGGCCGTCTGTTGTGAGCACTGCTCTTCAAGTTTGACAGTGAGAGCCGTTTCGTCCGAAGTGGAGGTTGGAAGGACCTTGGAGTTTGGTTTTGGGATAAACATACTTTTTTTACAAAATAAAAATGAAAGATGGTAAGCCGAATTTCTGCTTATAGTTTTAAATGAGCGGAAAAAGTATCCGTACTTATTTTTATACTACAATATCCAGTCAGAACTTCATCATCGCGTGCTTTATACCCTAAACTTCAGGACGACGCAAGATAATTATTAGTCATAAAACGCTTTGAGGCTCGTGTAAAAAGAAAAAAAAAGAATATATAATTTAGCATTGCGATCTGGCTACAGTGACCTCCAGCTACAATGGAAGCAGTACAAGCAACACTGGTAGGTTTTTAACTACGCGCCACAACCACCTCCCGCATTCTACAACTACAATGGAAGCCTTCCACGCCAGCTGGAAGGCTTCCAAGAAGTAGCAGCAAAGTTATATTTGAGGACGACACCGTGGAGTTTCATAAAGAAATGAAACGGACTGGGACAATAGTATGGCAGTAGCAACGCTGTTTACGACCGACTATAAACAAAACTGACTAAAAAAGCATAGGGTGCTCCAAACACCTTGCTACAGTAGGCATACAAATATTTTCTATATATTTGAAACCTGGTATGGCTTTGGAAAATAAAAGTAATACGGACCCTATATATATATATATATATATATATATATATATATATCCTGTTGTGGATCTTGATACTAGAAAATTTTTCTTCTATTATATTTCCAGACGATAGCATACTAATCTTCTCTGTGCTGAGAGCTTAAAAATGACAAGCATTGGTTTCACTCGTTTCTGGCAGCACTCGTGTACTGTTTGCAAAGATCAACAGCGAAAAACTTTCTGATAAATGACTTTGATCAACATCTAAAACCCGTTCAAATAAGCGAAGAACAAAAAAAAAAAGTTTAGCGCCCGTCGGAGTTGTATGTGTCTCTTCTTCGTCCGTGTTTTTTGCCCTTTCAAGTCTCCTAGATCACAATGAACAAACTAGCCCAACCCAAAGTTTTAATTCAAAATATAGCCTCCTGACACGCCGTATTGTGGGCTTTTCCTCTCCAAGACTGCTCTTGCGGCGAAAGCAACTTCTCCGGTGTGGCAGATACCTCTAAGGCCGCCCAATGAGGTTTGGTTAGACAGGTGGCGCCGTCTCATAGCACAATTATCGCAACCGTGAGACGAATCAGGGTCGCATTGGTTGGACCTCATCTCGAACTCGCGCGCCCGATTTCCCCACCGAAGCCGAACCTTGAGTCTGCTCTCGTGCCCAATAATACGTTGGCAGGTATCACACGCGTAAAAGCGGCCCGCTCGCTCTCCTCCTCGACACGCGGCAATGCCCGCATGCGCATGTGCGACTAATATGCGGATAAGATTAGATCGCGTTATTAGGCGATAGGAACGCCTAAGGACTATAGGCCGGCTGCTGATCCAGTGAATAGTGGGCTGCATTTTGCGTTAGTTAACACCAGCTTTACTCGCGTCTGCTACCGGTGTGTTTAGCGTCCAATTCCGCCCACGAATAGAAAGTGGTCCCGAACTGGCTACAAATGACGTCACAAACGCCGGAGTGTCGTGCTATTGGTTGTCGCGATCCTGGCGGTTGGTCGTAGAAATGCTGGCGAAAAGCACGAGCGAACGCGGGATGTCGCTGTCGTCGCGGCGTCCCAACTCCCGGCTTCCGAAGCTTCCGTAGACTGTCAAGCTGGGGAGCGACCTGCGGCTGAACAGGCGTCTGCTACATGCACCACCGCTGCTGGAACACCACCAGGATCGCTGCCAACGTCAGCGTGACACTCGTATGATGTCGCTAGGCGGAAATTGAGGGACCACCTCTTTTGGACGCGGTAAACACACCCGTCAAAGACGCGTTCCAAGCACCATAGCTTTACTGGTTTTGCCTCCTGTTGACGAAAATGCGGGACCACATTATCGTTCAAAATTTCGATTCCCTTCTCTCGCACTGTCCGCGAGACCGTAAAGCTTACTGCGAAGCTAATATAACCACTGTCTTTCTCCCCTATAGTTGTTCTGCGCCGCAGGGTACACATCGCGACACTGTTAGCGCGAACACGACATCTGCGCATTTTTGCATTTTACTTCTAAATAGTATTAGCGAGCACGAAATTTTATCGCTTACATTGTAGAACTAAATGAGCTATTTCCGTAGCAATAATAACTTGGATGACATCCCTTGGTTTCAAAGAGAAAAACTGGAAAAACCGGCGATCGCTTGTTCGCGCTAACAGTGTCGCGCTCTGTACGTATCAACGAACAGCCAGCCGTAAGTCAGAATCAGTTTCGTTCCCAAATCCGCCGACGAAAGTTTCAAAGTAGGAGCACGTGCATTATCGATGAGCCGGACAGGGCTCAGCAGACGCGTGCGACGCAGAACTTCCGATGGCCCTAACGACGCGTCCATGCAAGTTAATCTCTCAGACTCTGGGCAGACTTGGTTTGTTTGTGAGTCTTTGGCACTACGCAGGATTCTTTTGGAACTAGTTGTAAGATTAATCGAGAGGGAGTGGCGAGAAAATGTTAACCGTGGTGATTTCTTGTCTCGCTGAGCGCCCGTCGGGGTTGTTCACTGTTTTAACCCTCGTGAATATTTTCGCGTAAGGAGTCTCGTGGCTGCTCGTTGAGGCACACACTATCTTTAGCCGACTAGGCGAAATTAGGATTATTTCGGTTTTGCGTTCTTTGACCTAGTTTGACCCATTAAATCGTTATAATAGAGAGTACTTACTCTCTGGCGGCTATAACTGTGTGCTCTGCTATTAAAGGTGCCCTGAGGAGGTTTCTGAGGACGCTTAAGTACAGCGATAACTCACTGTGCGGGCTCTGAGCATCCTAAATATTCCTTAATCACGAACATTACGCGGCCGCTTTCTCTATTAAAAAAGCAATCGAGGATCGCAACATACCGAGGTTATCTCGAGCAATAGGAGGAGCATGTTCCAGCAGCCAGTCTATCTATGATGGAACGCAAACTAAATGATGTAGAAAACTGCATCGGGCACTGATTGGCTATTCTCTCGGGTCACGTGACATGACGTTGAAGTGTAGTTTTTCCCTATGCAGTTCGAGCTAGGCTCGTAAAATGATGCAGTTGGCGGTGACGTCAAATTGTCGTCACGATGCACTTTGACGATACAGTTAACTGAGTGGTCGAGACGAAGCCAGAGATCAATCTGCATCGTAAAAGATGCCGACCCTAACATATGCATCTCTTTGGTTTGGTTCGCCAGCGGATCGAGTTTTTAGAGATTACCGGGATGCTTTCGAGACGAGCGATGCGAGGTTTGTGGACTAATACCGGCTGACCAAAGGGGTGACTCGCTGGCTGTGCGACCAGCTTCGCGGAAAGCTCCAGCGTTGTCGTGAAGGGCCCCGTGAGCTGACGGTCGAACAACAAGTTCTCGCAGCTCTACGATTCTACGCCGCTGGCGGCTTCCAGGGAACCGTCGGGAGCGACGAAAACATTGGTGTTCACCTGTGCTCTGTGAGTCGCGTACTTGATGATGTCACCAACGCTATCATCGATTGCCTCGGATTGAAGTGACTGTGTTTCCAGCAAGCTCAAGCAGAGAAGACGCTCACAAAAAGGAAGTTCTTCGAGCGATGCAAGTTCAGCGGCGTGATCGATAAATATTCTAAATACTTTTACACGATTCAACACGATTGTGTTTTCATTTGAGTGCACCCCATATAAGCGATTTGGCTGAGCGAAAAGCCAAGCAAGCAACGGTAACAGGCTTAAGTTGAGCTAGTTCGTTCATACTTCAGGTAGAGAGAGAGAGATATACTTTATTTTAAAGCAACTACTTCAGGTAAGGCGAGCTGAACTAGAATAAACATACACATAAAGAAAAGACCATACACACCGTGGGACTAACAACGGATGTTCTTTTTCCTCCTCTTCTACTACGAACCCAACTTGAGGGAAATATTCTCTTTTCTTCTTTTTTGCTTCGTACTTCTCCGAAAATTTAACCCCCGAAAAAACATTTTTTCTTTCTTGTGCAGCACGAGAGAAGTTGCACTAACGCATTCAAACATAGTCAAAAACTAAAATTTGTCGTTAGTTGTTTATACAGCAGGAAGTTAGTCTACCTGAACATGGCGACATTGTTACCCACTGTAGATAAGCAATTTAGCCAGTGCAGTACGACTGCTAGCCCGGGGTCTTTAACGTGCATCACGCAGTAGTGATACACGACCGCACGCCGGTACGATGCTCACCCAGATCGAAACGGGCAGGACCGGGGATTGAACCCAGGATCCTTGGGTTCTGCAGCGCGAGCTTTCGTTCCACGTGCTCCGAGCTTGTGTGCGCTAGCCCACTCGACGATTCTCCGAAATTCCCTGTAGGGAAAACAAAAACGATGTATACCTGTTTTCACCTCAAGAAAAAAGTACGTTTTGCGCATTGTTCCTACGCGGCGCGAAATAGTTCTCACGAGATTCGGTTGTCGGAGGAAAAAGCGATGCCTTTGACGGTTGGAACGTGTACATCTTGATAAGATAACATATATCTAATCTAAAATTCACCTACATATGCCTTCATTATCCACATAAAGGGGGAAATTAGTAATGTTCCGCGAGGAGCCGGACTTGTTTTACTTCGGTTCTTAAGGTGAAAACAGGTATAGTTTCAATTCAGTCGCCACAGATCGGCGACGTCACCGGACACGTGACGGTGCAGTTCTCTTCCGATGTAGTTTGTTGCCGATAGAGATTAGGCTCCTCCCACCGGCGACGTCACGATGGAGTTTCTCCACCGCTTTTTCCAGCATAGACAGACAGGACGACATGTGACCAATGAAAACGCGACATTTCGTGGAGATTGCGAGCACAAAATATGTGTGCTTTTGTAGATGATAAGAGCATATAAGAGTATGAGATAAAATGTTATTTCTCGCGGAGAGGGAAGTAATTCCGCAAGAATCGACACTTCCGCGGTCTGCTCTTGTGCGCGCGCTTGCTGGACTGAATCATCGTCGTCAGGTCAGTGAGAGCCATGGCGCGATGAAGCGTGTCTGCGATGGTAAACGATTGACTTTGTTTGCTACGACAGTACGACCGACTGAAAAAAACTGGACGAAGTCCGGGTGTTTCGGCTGTTCGGGCGACTAAAGGCCTGTCAAACAGAAATCGTGAGGCGGCACGATTCCGACATAAGGCATACGGTGCTCCGCTTCCGTCCGTTTTATTATGTATTTTTGTGTATTCTTTTTTTTTCCCTGCCGGAGAGAAAGTTTCTTCTGTCAAATTTTGGCCGTGTTCTCCGCGGGGGCTTGAGTATGCTTATCACGTATGTCCGGACAGCCACTCTCTAGCTCTGTTGGCTGTCGGTCAACCGCTCAAGGCCTCCGCTTCTGTTTAGGGCTCTTAAACGGGAAAGGGAACGGCTGTGTTTCAAATCTGACACAAATATATCTGAGGTACTGCGGCGGGTCGTGCCACGTGATAACACAGATAGAGCGACGCTGGACTCGGGTAGATTTTCGAACGCAAAGGTACAAAACCCTTACCCGGGGGTAAGGCCGAGTAAATTTTGGAACACATCCAAGGATACGAGGGCCCGGCAGAACAAATGGACAGCATTGGCAAGTGGCGCGTGACGTCCAGTCTGATTCGCATCGAGGTTACCGAAAAGCGGAGGAAGCGAGGAGGAAAATTGTGATTTTGACTCGGTGGTGTTCAAACTTCAGATAGACATCGGACTGCCGGACTGCCGGACGCTTCAACTTTTACGATTTTCGCCGGAGTCGTGTCGCCTCACGATTAGTGTTTGGACAGGTCTCAACGTCCCTAGATGAACGCTGCGAGGTAGCGACAAGTCCTCCTCCCCCGCCCTTCTCCTCTCGCTCCTACCGTCTGCTAGCGCGCGATCCGCCATGTTCTTCCTAACTCGTCCACCATGGCTGTGTTCCAAATTTTTTTTAGTTACTTAAGCGGGTCATGTCACCTGAAATTCAAATAGAAAAACGCTGGACGCGGGTGGGTTTTCGAACGCCAAGGCACCAAACCGTTACTCGAGAGTGAGGTCTACTGAAATCCGCCATGTTCTTCCTAACCAAAAACAAAACGTGGGCACGGACCGATGGAAGAGCGCGCACGCACATTAATGGTTGTCGCTACTTAGCAAAGCGTTAATAGACCCTTTCCGAAATTCAGTGCCATCTGGTGGTTCGTAAAGCAGTTTAGGTTTTGCCATATCAATGGCGGAGATAAACTTGTATCGGCACCGTCACTTTCGCAAGTCAACGGCACGCGAGGAATGGTTCAGTGTGAGTTCTTTCTGGATAATTTTCAGTTCGATGGTGACCAAGAACCTGCATTGAGAACAAAGCTCCAACCCACTCAGATGCCTCGAGACAATTATATACAGGGTGTCACAAAAGAAAATTTACACGGTCTTTTTTACCGCAAAAATAAACTAGGCATCGCCGAACGCTCATTCTCCGCCCAAAGGTAGCGCTAGAGGTCACAACCAGATGCCAAAGTTTCAACCCGATCCGATAACCTAATCAAAAGTTATAAGTGATTTTCTGCGTGAGCCCAGCTCACGCATTGGACACGAGAACTGCGTCACTCGGACGTATGCGTCAACAATCAATCCGTCGACGAATATTTGGATTCACGTTCATGACTAATGAGTGCCCGGACGGAACTTATCGTCACTGGCGAATGACAAGTTCTATGGTGTGCATAAAAAGCACGGGGGAAGCTAGGAGTCATCGCACCGGTGCCGAAGAATGTCACGACGACGTTATTTCACAATTCGCATTTGAGTTGAGGATTAAAGCTAAGGAGGAGGAAGTAGGAAAATCGTTTCATGACCCCTTTAAAGGGGCGATGCAACAATTTTTGTACTTTGCGCAAATACCGTTTAGAACAGATCTTATGAAACACGCGTTCGTTTTTCACCCCACGCAATAGAAGTCCCAGAAAAAAAAATTAAAGAAAAACGAGCAGCGTTCACCCCCTCAACTCGCAGCCAGAATAAGCGGCCACGTGATCTGGCCACGTGATATGACCACTTCCTTTCGCAGTTTTCAGCTTGTCTCAGAGGTCGGTTCAACTTTCAACATAAGCTCCGGGTGCGCAGGGGTCTTCAGGTTGAAATCTGGGTTTTTGAGCTGATAGGGACCTAATAGGGATAGGGATAGGGAAGAGGAAAATCTAATCGTGAACTGTACAATGCAAATCAAGCACGCCCGTAAATGCCGCACACTTTTTAACAACCCTAGCTTCCGTCTACTAGAGAAGGGAATAAATACGATTGTTTTATAGCCGTTTCTGTGGTTGTCGCGAATTTACCACCTCTCGCAGTCGTGAAAATGGGGAAAAATCGCACTGAGTACAATGCTTGCAAATTTCTGGATTTTGACATTTTGCCTTTCTGACCGAAGCGGTAGTAAGCTCATGTTCGTCCTGTGTACAAATACGGGCACACGAAAATAATGTCAGATCGCGATAGGGCCCCAGTGCGGATCTACTGGATCGGTGATAAGGCTATGGGGCGCTCCCTCGGAGGCGTTGTCCGCGGGTCGAAGGCAAACGACGAATCGTTCAAATGCATGTCGTACCTTGACTTGGACGAGCTTGTGAATCATAGCCACGCTTTATTTTTTAGTCGCGGTTCAAACAGAATCGGGCTGCACGCGTGCTAAATACAACTTTTGGCACCGTTCCAAATGGCCTAGCTGTTGGTTTCGGTTTCGCCGCATAATCAAACCGATTGATCCTATTTGGGCGAGGAGTGGGTGGACGTAGTTGAATATCGTTGGCACAGCAATCACACCTCAGCTTACGAGCCTTCTGTCCACTTAGAGCTCAGCTCGTAGCTCTCTTCTGTGAGATGATTACTGCATAAGCGGGATCCAAGGAGGATTGCGGGATCTCGATCTTGACGGGAACCCAATCCTACGCACGTCGACGATCCATTTTGCTCGTCCCTGCACGTCCTCGCGGAAAAGTGCGGAACGTCACGTATTGGGCTCGCGTGTGCTGCCCGGTGGTTGTGGCACCCAACCGCGCACACAAAACCTCACCCATGCACGAACAAGTCGAGCGCAACAACAAAAACAAAGCACGCTGCGGGCGTTCACTCGCAGGCAAACGACGAGACGGGAATGCTCGCTTTGCGTTGTGTGACGTCAGAGCTTCAATGTTGCCAACGAAAGCCGCGTTACGCTAGGATGCGATTGGGGCAGTATAAAATTCAATTACTCATGCAGAGGGGCATATAAAATTCAGATTTTGCGCGTACGATGCGTCTCGAGGCAAGAACAATGATATTAACTGTTTTCTCGAATACAAATTTTGACCGGACAATCCCTTTAAATATGACTTCCAGTGAACACAAGAGGGCCATAGCTGAGTTCGTAACTTCTGAGGGTTAGCATCCGTTGTGCTTTTTACAACGTGCATTCTACCCCATGAAGATTGCCGGTCTTGGCTGCCTATAGGTGTGAGCTCGTTCTGGGCGTGCGCAGTGAGCAGCGCACTCAATTATGGTATCCAGTGAATACACCCATTTCACATTTTCTACGTGGGCGCCGCCATCTTGAATCGCGGTACTTCCGCTATGCGGCAAAACATCGTTTTGCTCTCAGCACATTACAGGGAGAAGCTCATGTTTTAATCGCGACTGTCTATCATACTTGCTATGCCTTTTCTATATTATTTTACTTCTGCTTGCCTTTTTTCTTTTCATCCCGCGTACCCGATTTGTGAACTACGTAAATGGGGACGAGGGTAGACAATTTCGTTAACTCTCGTTCCCAGCCCCCTGGTAGGCATAGTAGGTATGGACGACGAGAACAGAATAAAAAATGCAACCTAAAAAAAGTAAAAGAAAAACTTTCAGCCTTTTTATTTTGGTGAAGAAGGAAGAGCAGCGGAGTCGTAGCTTCTGTTCTCGGTGGTGGCGTTCCAGGCGAGCGATCTGCTCTTCTTTCGCAAGGGAATCTGAAGCGCTCGATGCAGTGGAACTTTAGGCCATAGCGGCTTCGCGATGGATGTGGAACCATTCGCGCTGCTATGGTGGCTATTAACGGCGAGATGTTTTGGTGGCGCCCTTCTATGGTTCCCTTTCGTGACGCCATTACCTAGCGAAGAACAAGTGCGATGGTGTTTGTAATTTGCATGGTGGAAGCTTGAAATCATTGCGCTTTGAAGTCAACACTGCCAGCACCGTCAGATTTGAAGGTTTTACATTACTCTTATTCCTGTCGATAAGAAAACCTTTGCTGACGTCATAGTCAGCATTCGGCCAATCGTGGAAGGCCAACCACAGCGACGCTTTTGATCGGGCACGTCGCCAATAGCCACAATAGCGCTGCTGCCCACGTCGCCGATATTTCTGCTCCCGCTCTTCCTCCGAGAAAGGGCATGCGGCCGACCTATCGTGAGTCCAAACGGCAACTGATAAGAATGTAGGAAACGGCGCGAAAAACAGACGAGGACGAAGAAGAAAGTAATGGCCGGCCTTCTATTGACTTCTATTGACGTGGCGACGGAAAAATAATGTTTTCGCCCATACTGAAAATGCCAACCCTGGGGAAAAGGTGCATAGGGAATATAGTATTCGCTGGCGGCCATAGCGCAGTGCGTAGCTTCTCAGCGGGCGCTGACGATGAGCTTCCACGGTGCATTTGCAACGTGCATTCCACACCATCAATATTGCCGGTCCTCGGAGCCTATAAGGGGGGGTTCGTTTTGAGCGTACCCAGTGAACCGTGCACCCAAAACTTTCGTCCAGTGAGTACCCCCTACTCGCGAAGTGCGCGACCAAAACCGTCGCCGTGGTCGGCCTTCCACAATTGGCCAAGCGCTCACTATGATGTTTTGAGTATGATGAACTATACTTTCATGGGTAACGAAACGATTTTTCTACCTTTTCTTCTTTAGCTTCAATCCTCAACTCAAAGGCGAATACATGGGTTGCACGTGACGTCATATCCTTCCTCCTTTCTGGTGGCCAAAACCTGCTGTTATACTTCGTTTCGCCTTATGTGCGAGCGAAGGCAGTGCTGGAAGCGCGAGCACGAAAGCTCCGTGCCTTCAGGCTTTGCTCGAGCGCGCGAGCTGGGCAGAAACGCAAAAAGCGCTGGTCTCGCGCTTCTAGCTTTGGCTTCGCTTGCCGATAAAGTGAAACGAAGTGTAATGAAGCTGTGCTCACTCGTGTCCGCTCGGTCACGACGCTCGTGTACTGCTCGTAGAATATGCACAGTAAAGGCTACGCTCGAGGAAGTTCGGCCACCAGAAAGGAGGACCAAATTACGTCAGTGCAACCTATGTATAGGTGAGCGGCGTTTGACAACTTCCGGTTCCTTAGGAAATTTTGTGTCACTAGTGGCAAGCGACGACAATGAGCTGCAAGCCTGTGCAAGCATAATTTTGAAACCTCCAGACCGTAGTTTTCAGAACCATGCTTAGACAGCCTTGCAGATGATCGTCATCGTTTCTCAAAAGCTTAACAAAAATTCCTAAGGAACCGGAAGTTGCCAAACGCCGCTCACATATTGAAAACTCACGTTGTCGTGTCATGCTTGAGCACCGCTGCGATGACTCCAAGCTTCCATCATGCTTTTTATGCAGCACACCATAGAACTTATCATTCGCAAGTGACAATAAGTTCCATCAGGGCACTCATTGGCCACGAACGAGAATCCAAATATTCGTCGACGAATTGATTGTTGACGAGCACATACGTCCGAGTGACGCAGTTCTGGTGTCCAATGCGTGAGCTTGGGTCGGCTGACGTCATTTTGGCACCGCTGACGTGCTTTGAGTACCCCGGATGTATCATAGTGAAAAGGCGGAGAGCTTTCGAAGGACAGGAAGTACGAAATAGTCCGCTATTTTTTTTTCAAATGTTCGTACCGAAAAGCTGGCTTTTGACTTTATACCTCTTTTTTTTTTTTACCTACTAAACGATATGCGATTAGTAAAGTCCCAACTTAAAATTATTTATCCCAGCCCAAAATTCGTTTCATAGCCCCTTTAATGAAAACAAGAGGAATGTCAGACTGCCAACTTTGACGGTGTTTGTTTAAGGGGCCCATAAAACGAATTTTGGGATGGAATAAATCAATTTATATTGAGATTTTACTAATAGCACATTGTTCAGTGGTCCAAAAGAAAAAAAAAGGTAGAAAGTCAAAAGCCTGACTTTCGGTACGAAAATTTGAAAACACAGCGGTCTATTTTGTACCTCCTTCCCTTCGTAAGCTCACTGCCTTTTCACTATGATACATCCGTGGACCCGCAGCGCGTCAGCGGTGCCAACCTGACGTCAGCCGAGCCCAGCTCACGCATTGGACACGAGAACTGCGTCACTCGGACGTATGCGCTCGTCAACAATCAATCCGTCGACGAATATTTGGATTCGCGTTCATGACTAATGAGTGCCCTGACGGAACTTATCGTCACTGGCGAATGACAAGTTCTATGGTGTGCATAAAAAGCACGGGGGAAGCTAGGAGTCATCGCACCGGTGCCGAAGAATGTCACGACGACGTTATTTCACAATTCGCATTTGAGTTGAGGATTAAAGCTAAGGAGGAGGAAGTAGGAAAATCGTTTCATGACCCCTTGAAAGGGGCGATGCAACAATTTTTGTACTTTGCGCAAATACCGTTTAGAACAGATCTTATGAAACACGCGTTCGTTTTTCACCCCACGCAATAGAAGTCCCAGAAAAAAAATTAAAGAAAAACGAGCAGCGTTCACCCCCTCTACTCGCAGCCAGAATAAGCGGCCACGTGATCTGGAGCCGATTATATGCCGCCAATGTTGATCATAGCCACGCGCTGGGGTTGGCGGAGCACAGGACACGCGCTGAGTTCCAGACATCGTTATGGTTCGGCTATTGTCGTCGTTGGGGCGATTGGACACGGGCCACTACCCAAATGCTTCTCGAGCTAGTAATTATCACGAGCCCAAATCGAGTGCCCAAGCAATGCTCGGGTCCAATCTATGAACCGCATTCAAATATTGTCATTGGGGTGTAGTGCGATCCCCACGTTACGTCATCAAATTTTGCAAAGAAGAGATTGAATGAAAATGATCGCTTTTGTCCTTGAAATTACACCGCAACAAAGGCGTTTCTTGGCCAGTTGCGTTGCGTGCGAGTATCCTTGAGTCCCACTATAGACCTTTCCAATGTTTACAAAATCACAGTCCAGCGTGCGATCTAAACAGCCCAGCACGTGCGTGTTCGTCGCTTCCGAAAGCGAGGAAAGCACGCGCCATACGCACGAACACTCAAGATGGCACCGGCCACACGCTCTTTTTTGGAAAGGTCTATACTTCGTCTCACCTTACCATGGACTATTGTTAGCTGCGCATGCTAGAAGCGCGAGTTATTTGCTTTGGATGAAGCCTCGGCGGCTGCACGAGCGCTCTTGCAGCGAGTGCTCCAGTTAAGGCAGTCAAGGCTATCCGCTCGCGCTTGCACAGCCTTCGTAGTTAGTCCATGCTAAGGTGAGACGAAGTATAGTGCCAGTGAGCTCGTGTAAAGTGAAAAACATTCCAATTGAATATCGTTGCACCGCTCCTTTAAGGAAGCGACGACTCCAAGCTGCAACCGTGCTTCTTGCACACACCATCAAAGCTGTCGCTGGTAATAGATAATCCAGGGTGTGTCGTCACAGATATGAACCGTAAGAGGATGTCACCAAAACATCTGGTCCTCAAAGCGGCCAAAAACGTCGCTGTGGATGGCTTTCCATTATAAGGTGCACGCCCACATGTGTCCCTGGTTAAGGGTGAAGACAGCCTTTGTAGCATTGAGTGGGCCAGCGCGTGACTTATGCGGTAAAATGGTGTCTAAGCATTAGCCAAGGCTACACGTTCGAGCTGAATCATACCAGACTGCGCGCACTTCGAAAGACATGAAATAAATGATTAGGTGGAAAAATGGCTGAGATGTCCCCACTCAAGCAAAAGCGCGCCCATGTATCAAGACACTCTACTTTCCACGAGGCCGATCTCATCAGCCAGTTTGACTGCGCCGACGCTGCCGCAATGCATACAGGGAATTCCAGTCTTTCAGCACGTGCGGCAACCTCGATGGTGCTCTGCGCGAGTGCAGCACGAGACGGCAGGAGCCCTCAAACTCACAGCCGTCATGACTCCTGTGTACTAAAGTTACGGCGGCGTCACGCGGGAACGCGACAGAACAGCACACAGACAAAACAGCACGCGACAAAACAGCACGGTCAAAACAGCACGCGTCAAAACAGCACAGCGTCAAAACAGCACGGCGACAAAACAGCGCCAGTCAAAATAGCACGCGAAAAAACAGCACAGCGTCAAAACGGCACAGCGACAGAAGAGCACGTTCCAAAACAGCACGGCGTCGAAACAGCACGGCGACAAAACAGCACGCAACTTCAAGCGCGTTCTTCACCTCTCTCTGCGCGAATAATATCGAACCTCCTTCACCTTTTTATTTATGGTCCCTAGGTTTTAAAGGAATTTATTGCCTATTTCAGAGCTTTACAAACTCCGCAACACGGAACCCCCCCCCCCCCCCCCTCTTCCTAAAAAAAAAATAAATAAAAAATATCACGTCACGACCCTCCCTCGGGCTTTTCACGAGGCTACAAGAGTCAGTTACAATGATGAATACTAGTAGCAGTCCACATAATAAAATATATGCTGAAGATCACTAAACTGATAACAACAACAACAACAAAAAAAAAAACTGGATCTGTCTGACCCACAGTTTACAAGGCACGGCAGTTGGTAGTGGACCACAATTTTTATCACAACAGGAGTTACCGATCGGCATCCAGCGGAAAGCTTTAAACAAACGAGTGCAATTGTGCGAACCTCCTTCAGCGAAGCTCTTGTTGGTGCGTTTGTCGGATTTTTCTGTGTCGTTTATAGTCAGCAGAAAAAGAGAAGGTCAGTATTAATTCAAAAAAGTCAGCATTTTCGAGGGCGTTTGGAGGGGTGGGGGGAGGAGGGGGGGGGGGGCGGCGGGGGGCCGGGGGGATGCACTCATTTCTGACTATATGACCACTTCGTTTCGCAGTCTTCAGCTTGTCTCAGAGGTCGGTTCAACTTTCAACAAAAGCTCCGGGTGCGCAGGGGTCTTCAGGTTGAAATCTGGGTTTTTGAGCTGATAGGGACCTAATAGGGATAGGGATAGGGAAGAGGAAAATCTAATCGTGAACTGTACAATGCAAATCAAGCGCGCCCGTAAATGCCGCACACTTTTTAACAACCCTAGCTTCCGTCTACTAGAGAAGGGAATAAATACGATTGTTTTATAGCCGTTTCTGTGGTTGTCGCGAATTTACCACCTCTCGCAGTCGTGAAAATGGGGAAAAATCGCACTGAGTACAATGCTTGGAAATTTCTGGATTTTGACATTTTGCCTTTCTGACCGAAGCGGTAGTAAGCTCATGTTCGTCCTGTGTACAAATACGGGCACACGAAAATAATGTCAGGTCGCGATAGGGCCCCAGTGCGTCTTGCAGAACAAGTAGCGTCGGCTGCCACAACAAATACAAATGTCAGTACCTGGTTAACTCACTATACATTTTAAACAAACGCTTTTAAATATTACATTTTCGTCAGTATACTGATTTTCGTCAATAAACCGAAGAGAACCGAGCAGTTTATGAGTCTACAAATATTTACCGCAATAATTTCCTAAACACATTTTTTTGGGCGCTGTGCTGTCTTGTCGTTTTGCTGTTTTGACACTGAGCTGTTTCGACGCCGTGCTGTTTTGGCACGTGCTCTTCTGTCGCTGTGCCGTTTTGACGCTGTGCTGTTTTGTCGCGTGCTATTTTGACGCGTGCTGTTTTGTCGCCGTGCTGTTTTGACGCTGTGCTGTTTTATCGCGTGCTATTTTGACGCGTGCTGTTTTGTCGCCGTGCTGTTTTGACGCTGTGCTGTTTTGACGCGTGCTGTTTTGACCGTGCTGTTTTGTCGCATGCTATTTTGACGCGTGCTGTTTTGTCGCCGTGCTGTTTTGACGCTGTGCTGTTTTGTCGCGTGCTATTTTGACGCGTGCTGTTTTGTCGCCGTGCTGTTTTGACGCCGTGCTGTTTTGACGCGTGATGTTTTGACCGTGCTGTTTTGACCGTGCTGTTTTTTCGCGTGCTGTTTTGTCGTGTGCTGTTTTGTCGCCGTGCTGTTTTGACACTGTGCTGTTTTGACGCGTGCTGTTTTGACCATGCTGTTTTGTCGCCGTGCTGTTTTGACCGTGCTGTTTTGTCGCCGTGCTGTTTTGACGCTTGCTGTTTTGTCGCCGTGCTGTTTTGACGCTGTGCTGTTTTGACGCGTGCTGTTTTGACCGTGCTGTTTTGTCGCGTGCTATTTTGACGCGTGCTGTTTTGTCGCCGTGCTGTTTTGATGCTGTGCTGTTTTGTCGCGTGCTATTTTGACGCGTGCTGTTTTGTCGCCGTGCTGTTTTGACGCTGTGCTGTTTTGGCGCGTGCTGTTTTGACCATGCTGTTTTGTCGTGTTCTGTTTTGTCGTGTGCTGTTTTGTCGCCGTGCTGTTTTGACGCTGTGCAGTTTTGACGCGTGCTGTTTTGACCGTGCTGTTTTGTCGCCGTGCTGTTTTGACGCTGTGCTGTTTTGTCGCCGTGCTGTTTTGACGCTGTGATGTTTTGACGCGTGCTGTTTTGACCATGCTGTTTTGTCGCCGTGCTGTTTTGACGCGTGCTGTTTTGTCGCCGTGCTGTTTTGACGCTGTGCTGTTTTGACGCGTGCTGTTTTGACCGTGCTGTTTTGTCGCGTGCTATTTTGACGCGTGCTGTTTTGTCGCCGTGCTGTTTTGACGCTGTGCTGTTTTGTCGCGTGCTATTTTGACGCGTGCTGTTTTGTCGCCATGATGTTTTGACGCTGTGCTGTTTTGACGAGTGCTGTTTTGACCGTGCTGTTTTGACCGTGCTGTTTTGTCGCGTGCTGTTTTGTCGTGTGCTGTTTTGTCGCCGTGCTGTTTTGACGCTGTGCTGTTTTGACGCGTGCTGTTTTGACCGTGCTGTTTTGTCGCCGTGCTGTTTTGACGCTGTGCTGTTTTGTCGCGTGCTATTTTGACGCGTGCTGTTTTGTCGCCGTGCTGTTTTGACGCTGTGCTGTTTTGACGCGTGCTGTTTTGTCGTGTGCTGTTTTGTCGCCGTGCTGTTTTGACGCTGTGCTGTTTTGTCGCGTGCTATTTTGACGCGTGCTGTTTTGTCGCCGTGCTGTTTTGACGCTGTGCTGTTTTGACGCGTGCTGTTTTGACGCGTGCTGTTTTGTCGCCGTGCTGTTTTGACGCTGTGCTGTTTTGTCGCGCACTATTTTGACGCGTGCTGTTTTGTCGCCGTGCTGTTTTGACGCTGTGCTGTTTTGACGCGTGCTGTTTTGACCGTGCTGTTTTGTCGCGTGCTGTTTTGTCGTGTGCTGTTCTGTCATGGTGCCGGCGTCACGCATGCGCCGAACGCTTTGTGAGATCGGTCATGGCGCAGTGCTCCAAACAAACCGTTTGTAAGGCAGTTGTTATAGACAGATGCACGGCGACTCCACGCGATGTTATAATTTATGTGATAGAAAAGTGAGAGTTTTTTTTGTTGTTTTTGTAACCATTGTTTCTCCTAAATATTGAATGACTGTTTCGTCTCAGTGCCATATAGTGACGAAAAAAGCCCGTAATAAAGTTCCACAACCGGCTTTGCTTCGCTAGCAGACGACACGATGGTTTTGCGAGTCCGTGTGGTCCCTTCTAATGGAGCACGCGACTACGTTAAATAGACCGATCTCACAAGCCTGCTTGACTACGCCACCGCTGCCGCAATGCATCGAGGGAACTTCAGTCTTCCGGCACGCGCAACAACCTCGCTGGAGCTCTGCGCGTGAGGAACAGGAGACAGCACGAGCCCTCTCGTGCACTGCCGTTTGCCTCCTGTGAACTAAAGTTATGGCGGCGTCACGCATGCGTCGAAAATTTGGTGAGATCGGTCTATTAAAAGCAAAAAAAAAGACTGTTATTTTTTTTTGCATTTTTAAAAGTTTATTTCTTTCTTCACTTTTTCAATTGACACACTTTTCTTATAAAGTTATATTTCGGGCTGAAAAACACTTTTTCCGAAAGCAAGTAGCGGTGATTACACCCCTTTCTGGGATACGTTCTATGTTTATCAATAAAGTTTAAAAAAAAAGAGAAACTCCAGATTTATAAGAATGTTTAGAATGAGCTACATTTTAAAATTATCTTGCACCTATGTCACAACTTTTTTTTGTGCACATTTTGTTTACGTGTGTGCTTTTAACCGCCTGTGTTTTTGAACGAAAAAAATGCCAACACTAGATGCTGTTCTTTCATTCAATGGTGGCATCGCACGAGCCAATATTTTGAAGTCATGTGGATTGAACCCTGGGTGGAACATCATCAAGTGACTGAGGGAAGTTGACGTAACTCTGATATACTTTCTCGAACGAACGACACGACAGGTCACAAAAGAGGCCTGGCAAGCAAGGAGACAAGCCGAAAAGCGAAGACATGACTCTAACATTGGCTACCCAGCTGGCGGCTATCAAATGATTATGAATGTGATTGTGCGAATAACAATATGGTCTTTTTACCCGTCTTTTTACTTTAAACTCAGTTATCTCAAAACAGTGTTTTCAATACATAGCTACCATTATTTTCTTAACCTGCCAATATAGGGAGTTGATTTTTTATTTCTGCCCCCTACATAGGTGTCTAAAAGAACTGAACTAGAAATAAAAATGTGCACCTAAGTGTTTAAGTGTTACACACGTTTTAATACACTAAGAGAGCTAAAATTTCAATGCTAAAAAGACATCAAAAAGAATTTTCAATTGGTTTTATGAATTCTAGTTCAATAGAAACAAACACTAAATTTGGAACAGAATGAGAGTGTTTCTGTCATATATATATCTGTCAGAAACACTCTTAAAAATTACAAAAAATATTTTTCCTCATCATGGCCTAAAATGCAGGGGGTGTATAGGACCTTACCCTGTGCCCCAACTTGGTGACGAGCTACGAAAATTCTATTTTCAAGGTCAACCTTCAGTGGAATTTTGAAAACGCTCGAGGTTCATAAGCGCCCGAACGCCTGCCTGTGGAGCATCGCTTCCGCAATATATTTGAGAAGGGTTAAAACACTGTGAAGCCGAATCGCGTAACGGTGATAAATTACGACGACGACGTGTAGTCTCTCAGCGTCAAAGTGCAGGCGCGTACACGTTTCGAGGAGTTATGACGGCACAGAAGTTGCTCAGTGCACATTTGCGTCATCAAACAAACTGCACGTAACATCTATAAACTTACCTGATGCGTTAACTCATTTCTTTCGCAATTTGGAGTCTTGCTAGAAACTGAAAAACCAGCAGGAGTTTCGTTTTCGGTGTGAGGGTTACATGCAGGTACGAGAGACCTATGTTTCGAGCCTGCAAACGAAATTCGGGGTCTTGAACCGATCGTCCTTGACGAAAAAAAATTCCACCTTCAACAATGCACGTCAACTGCTAGATCAAAAAGAGAGCCCGATGCTGCTTTGATATCATGTACTAAACAGATGGTTCTCTCGCTTTATTTTTAGCTGATCTCCATACATGTAATGATTTTCGTCAAACAGTATCTGGTGTCGCACGCAAATACAATTCGTATTTATAAACCTGATGAGCTTTTCTTAGACCAGCCATGTTTCCAGTAAATGCGAGATCAAAATCGTGTCATTATGCAAACGATTCAAAATGTTGCAGACTGCGGACAACCTTCGGTCATTCCGCATACGTTCGTCGTCTTCTCCGGGCATCTCGAGACGTCTCGAGTCCCGGAAGTTGCCGTCGAAAATATTTCAGGAAACAACCCATTCTCGGCCAACTTCTGTTGTGGTAAATGTGAAATTGAGGCTTCCTGTGTCTCTCCGTTTTAAACGTTTGAATCCTACGTCCGAAGTTTGAACGATCGTTCTTTTGGGAGCGAAATCTAATTCCATGTATTTGCCTACAGCTACGCCCCTAGCAACGGTTTGCTCGGAGCAGTGATGCCACACTTACGTGGTCAATGCATCGAGCGATCTTTCAGCACGCGTGCGTCAACTTCGCTGGAGCTCTATACTCCGTTCCCCTTTAAGCTGAGACTAGAAGCTGCGCTGGCTTCCGCAGTGCTTTGGATGCGCGTGCCTGCGCATTCACACTTGTGTTAGCAAGAGCAGAAAGCTCGTGCTGAAGGCGGAGTTTCTACACTTCGTTCCACCTTATGTGCGAGCGAAGGCAAAGCTGGAAGCGCGAGCACGAAAGCTCCGTGCGTTAAGGCTTTGCTCGAGGGCGCGAGCTAGGGAGAAACGCAAAAAGCGCTGGTCTCGCGCTTCTAGCTTTGGCTTCGCTCGCAGATAAAGTGAAACGAAGTATAGTATCAGCTTAAAGGGGCGATGCAACGATTTTTGTACTTTGCGAAAATACCGCTTAAAATGGATCCCTGACGTTAATGACCTATGAAACACGCGTTCGTTTTTCACCCCACGCAATAGAAGTCCCAGTAAAAAATTAAAGAAAAACGAGCAGCGTTCACCCCCTCAACTCGCACCCAGAACAAGCGGCCACGTGATCTGGAGCCGATTATATGCCGCCAATGTTGATCATAGCCACGCGCTGGGGTTGGAAAAGCACAGGACACGCGCTGAGTTCCAGACATTGTTATGGTTCGGCTGTTGTCGTCATTGCAGCGATTGGACACGAGCCACTACCCGAATGCTCCTCGAGCTAGTAATTGTCACGAGCCCAAATCGAGTGCCCACGCAATGCTCGGGTCCAATCTATGAACCGCATTCAAATATCGTCATTGGGGTGTGCTGCGCTCCCCACGTTACGTCATCAAATTTCGCAAAGGAGAGATTGAATGAAAACGCTTGCTTTTGCCCTTGAAATTACACCGCAACAAAGGAGTTTCTTGGCCAGTGGCGTTGCGTGCGAGCATCCTTGAGTCCCACTAGTGCCAGTAAGCTCGTGTAAAGTGAAAAACATTCCAATTGAATATCGTTGCACAGCTACGGAGTATAAGCGTGTAGAGCACGAAATGACACGAAACCTCTTTTGCACTGCCGATTGCCTCCTGTGAATTAAAGTTCTGGCGGCATCACGCCTGCGCCGAACGCTTAGCGAGGTCTATTCCGTTTTCCTTGACAAAAAAAAAAAAAAAAGTAACGTCAGATTGTCGACGTTGACGGTGTTTGTTTAAGGACTGAATAAGTCCGAGCTTCCACTGTACTTAAACACACACACACACACACA